>JAYDZE010343705.1:0-17864 GCA_034509125.1 Monilaria moniliformis
ATAATTTCTGCAACAAATACACACTAATCAAGATACAACAAATAGAGACTAATCTCACAATGTAAACAACTTGTAAAACACTTAATACACTACAATATCTCATAAGTTAATACACAACATTATACCATCTAACATATCAACATTTCACTAGAAATTAATTAAACCCTAACTATATAATAAAATCTAAAATATGTGACAATTAAACCATAACTATAACAATAATAGTTGAATACATACCTTTCAATGGATTTGAACAAAAACTATCAACGCAGCGCAAAAAATCTGGAATTTCGACAATTTCAAAGGTGTTTGTGTGAGTTTGTTTGTGTTTTGTGTCTGTTTTTGCGTTGCGGATGGTGATATATGCACGAGGGAGACGCATGAGGGGCATGCGCATCTGCCCTAGACGCATTCAACTCATGTGTCTCCCTTGCCTAAACGACGTCGTTTTTATTCAACTGAAGACGCATCAGTCAAATGCGTCTTCACTTAAGTGAAGACGCATTCAGCTGATGCGTTTTTCCTCTTTTTACGAGTTAAAAAAAAAGGTTCCCATTTTGGAAATCTTTTTTGTACACTCTCCTAAATAAAAAATTATGCCCCTCTATCTTCGACATTACCATTAAAACCGAAGGTAGAAGAAGTAAGAAGAACTTGAGAGCTAGACCAGGAATGAAGCCCTGTAGTAACGACTTCATCAGCTTCCTGTAGAAGACATCAACTTCTTTAATCTATAAATTAACAAAATTAGAAAACGTATTTCCCAGCTCGTCTCTCGAGCACTCGTTTCACAAGACATGTACAACACAAAAGCAAAAGCAAAAACAAATAGGGCCTTTTTCTATCGAGAAAGTCACGACCTTTCAACCTAAACTGTAGAGAAGCCTACATTTTTCTATTTCTGATATGAAACGACACCTATACTGTAGATATATACAACATCACATCTACGACAACAGACTTATATGTCTACTGTCTATGAGCGCAAATTTTTGCGCTAAAATATGTCTAGTGTCTATGAACACATTTTTCGCTAAAAGACAAGAGGCATATCTACAACAACAGAGTTTTACCCTACGATACCAGTTTTCACAAAGACTAGGGTCTTTTGGGTGTCATAGCCAATTTTTCCTGTAGTGTAGGTAAGCTTCAAGCCTGACTTCAAACCAGTTCTCATCAATTTATGAATATCAATTGCATAATTAGTGATAGATACATTTAACTACTATATTTTTCATCGACATTCGCTTACCTGTCGAGGAGTGTAGGATTTTTGCTCTGTTGGGTCTGCGAACATACAGTCGCTCCCCATCTCGTTTTAAACGACACAAATGCAGCTCGAGTCACAGATTTAGGGTCTTTCATAACTTTTTCGTGTTCCACCATCAACTGGCGAAGGAAATAAGTTATCACATCAAAGATATTACATGAAAACACAAATGAATCCGAGCAGCTCGTCTGAAGCTAGTTGGCACACTTACTTTCTCATCAAGATCTTTAATTTGTTGTTTGAACTAATCAATTGATTCGACCCTTTCACCCCAAAGTCCAAGAAACTCTTTTCGAGTGACAAAAACATTGCAATATATTGGAAATGCAGAATCTTTACATAGTTTTCTCATAATATATTGCTCGAAGTGTTGTAAATTTTAATCATAAAGGCAGCATACCTTTCTAGTAGGCCTCTTTTGTGGATTTCTCTCAAACTTCGGCTGATTGTAATCGAGCCAATTTTGAAGCTTACTTGTCTTTTTAACAAGTTTCGCAAACTTTTTAGCATTGTATACACCCTGGATAGTAATGAAAATAGACCAAAATCAGATAGACTGTACGAGAAAAAGTAATTTAAGTGTAAATATGAGCGATGGGCAATCTATTACCTGGTTACACAGATAGTGATCCGGATGGTTTCTCCGAAAGAAGTTGTCGACAGTATCTGATATTGAGCGGCTGAAATCACGAGGAACATTCCGCACTAGAACCTGATCAAGAGTGTTCACAACTTCGCATGTAGCTTGTAATAAACATGGAATCTAGAAACTGCAGCTCAAAGACTTACAAAATCGGACTTGGTTATCTCATTCTGGTACAGAGTCTAAACACATAGCCCTAAATCAAATATCAGCCCAGAGGCAGTGAAAGGCACTTGAGGATAACAACCGCAGTCGTTTCATTGAAATGAGCATATAATTCTCGGAATCAAAACTGAAAATTCTATGGACTACATAGCTGTTTTTAGCCAATTGGTTAATCATATTTCGAGTGCAAGTCAATGCAATAAGCAAGTTTAGTGGCTTTGTAGATGTGACGAAATGACGAAGTGATATATTTTCAACTAATACTAGTACAGGCAATTTGACATGATTATACTCAATTACAATATCGTATTCCTTATAAAGCATGTAACAAGCCCAAAATGTAAACAAGTACTCCAGTCCTATGTGGACGAAAAACCTGAAAATCCGAAGCGTAGTGCATTGCATATTGCAGGAAATTAGGATATGACAGAGAAGATAAAGAATTAATGCACTATAAATTCTAGATTTGTGAATAGTTGTTTCATCTTAAAAGTGAATAAAAGTTGAATTCCTTGTTCACAACTCTACCTTGTTGCTACTGATGAATAAATGCAGTTCCATCTTAGAGAATTGAATTTAATCGCATACTTGCTTCCGATTGCACCAGCTATAAATAATTCTAGTGCAATTAATTACCACACAAATTTTGCAAACAAAGCAGAAACTCTTAAGACGTCTAAGCATAATTTCCCCATAGATCCAATAACGAACCTTCTACATTTATCTGATAACTCAATGTAGTGTAAGATAGTTAACAAACATCACGAATATGTTTCTACAGAATATCTTGTGTAGAATAAGAAGCATCAAACTTACTTATTACACCTGGGATGAATATTAGATATGGAGAGCTTGTCAATGTTGTTAACAACCAAGTCGCGCTGCAGAAAAAATGAAGTGCCGCCAGATGCATTAGCGGGAATCAGCATTAGTATGCAGCAATGGCTATTGGTCCAAATATTCTGAACCTGGCAGTGGTAATAAGAACCAACCAAGTTAAAGAATTAGTTAAAATGAACTTTTGTTGCAAATTCGAGATCAAACATAAGAACTGCCTGAATACTATTGATTCTGCTGAGCCATAAATAAAAATACAATTCATGAAAATCATGTCACAGAGGAAGACAAAGACCAAAAGAGGTACAGGGCTATGAAAATACTGAAAAACTAGGACAAAGTTATCATTCAAGATTGTTATCCATGTTTGCAACCGAACACACGCATTAAAGCTCGGAGTTGCTTCAATATCTCTTCCAAGACGTTTAAAACACAAGTAGTGCATGTTTTACTCGAATTTCAAGTCCTAAATCAATAGAGAGACTACATGATTGCCGATAATAGCCAGCATTTCAACTATAATCCAATGTTCACCCCAAAAACAACTTTCCACCAAAATATTTTTTTCTTTAAACTTTCTTAGATTTTCAATTTTGGTCACTCAACAAACTAAAAACTCACTTCATCCAGTTTTGCTTGTCCATTACCTTCATAAATATTCCATATCTCTACTAGTCCGAAACTAAAGCTCTTAACACAACTTAAAAAATAGGCATTCCGTTTTCTACATGTTACTCCAAAATATAACTATTCCAAATATGAAACTCATTCAGTTAGTAATAATACACACACACACACAATAAAACTTTCTTTGGTTTTCAATTGTTCACTCAACAAACTAAAAAATTTACTTCACGAATTATGCTTGTGAGTTATTTTCATTAATATTTGACATATTTATTAGACCGGAAATGAAACTATTCCAAAATAGAAGTATAGAACTATTCTAAAATGAAACTCCTGCAAATACTCTACCAATAGTGCTAACACACACACACAGAGATAAGTGGGAAAATACACAAACACAGATAGATGGGAGCACCAGATAACCAAAAACTCCATAATCAAGTGTGTATAGGGCCTGAGGCATCCAGTTGAGGAAAGTTAAGTAAGTCCTGAAATTGAGATTACAAATCTGCCCACCAGCCCACCACCGCGGCTGCTGGGGCTGCTCCGCCGCCCCTCAATGTACCATTTGGTGAAATACATTCTGTCATTAAGCGGCTGAATCCTCAGCAAATTAAACGCAAAGGCGCTCAGAATGTTGATCAAAGCTGACATCCCAATATCACCAAGCGTCGCCATTTTAGCTCGGCCCAACTTCAAGAACCTAATTTTAAGAGAGAGAGTTTGAAGAAAGCAAAAAATATAATTTTTTAGGTGGGATTGCTGAAAAAAGGTGGTTCTTGATGGGGATTGGAGCTGTCTTTGGGTTAGTTGTACGTGGAGCTTTAGTGTGTGATGTGTGTAAAACTGGGAGCCCTTATTCCGAGGTTTCTTATGGAGTTGGAAATGGCAGGTGAGTGATTGAATAAAGGTGGTGGTTTTTTTTCTTTTCTTTTTTGTTTTTTTATTTTAGTTAATCGAGGCTCTGTGTTTGTGCTCTTGTGACTGAAACTGGCAGAGATTTTCGTGCTTTGTTGACTGTTTTTTTTACTTCGGGATCTTCTTCTCCGGCAGCGGCGCGCCGCCGTGGAAAGGCGGTGGGAAGTCAAGAAGAAAATTGCTCACTTTCGTAAATGTAGCCGTGATTTTGGCTCGCGCCGAATATATTGTAATATTTTATTATATTTGCCCTTTATTAGTTGAATTTTTCCCCTTATAAGCGGTGTCATGTGATCTTTTTTGTAATTAACTACAGAATATAAATCAAATAGTGGCCTTCTTTTTATTCTTTGGATTTCGAAAAATATGTGGGCATATTTATATTTATTTATATTCTTTGGAAGAATCACATTTTTTATAATTTACAATCAATCATCTTTTAAATGTCATTAATTATAATATTATCTTTCGATTTAAAGCAATTTAGACATTTATGATTTGCATTACACGTTGTGTATGCTTATACAGAAGGTAATTATCTTACGCTAGTTGTTGAAATAAATGGGATATTTAAATTGTTTGAATTGAAAAGGTGGTCTAGTAATTGATGGTGGCTTAAAATTGTATTGAAATTATAAATATTAGGTGTAAAGCAAGGGTACCCACATTTCC
Source organism: Monilaria moniliformis (assembly GCA_034509125.1). Lineage (NCBI taxonomy): Eukaryota > Viridiplantae > Streptophyta > Magnoliopsida > Caryophyllales > Aizoaceae > Monilaria > Monilaria moniliformis. The sequence continues at coordinate 5,133 of JAYDZE010343705.1, forward strand.
AAAATTCGAGAATTGTTTGAATTGAAAAAGTGGTCTAGTAATTGACGAAACTTAAAATTGTATTGAAATAATAAATAATAGGTGTAAAAGTAGGCGTGCCCACGGAACACTAACCGGCGGTTCCGAGTTTAAAGTAGGGGTACCCACGGTTCCAAAACCGTAACAAACCGTGAGGGCTAGAGACGGTTCCGGCTTTGAACTGGAAACCGGCGGTTTTCAGCCGGTTTTCGGTGGTTCCGGTTTCGGTTTTTCGATTTTTTTTATTTTTTCGGTATTTTTAATTATAATTCAAGATTATTCAAATTTAAAATCAAAGTCGAAGACAAAATGTAAATAAGTAGACCGATTTATTACTATAAGAGAAATTATAATAAATTACAATGAATTGTGAATAAACAAAAGAGAAAAAATAAAGAAAAAGACTTGAGCTCAATAATTAAACAAATTACAATAATGGAGATTACTTTTGTAATTTAGCTAAAAAATAGCAAATTAGGAAATTCTATTGAAACAATTAAATCATTTTAGAGAAATTATGTAACAGCACATCCATGTTGGATATTTGGAGCAGTTACTGAGCTTGTTTAACTGTTTCAACAAAATTTTCTAATTTACTGTTTAATTATACAATCGGAATACTGTAATTTCTCGGCCGATTGTCAAATGATCGTTGGTCACCTTAGAGACGCTGAACGAAAACTAAACGAAGTGAGTCAGAAGGAGAACATTGCAGAAATCAGTATTTTCATAATACAAGGACGAACTAACTTATGCAATGGTGGAGGTTGACGTTCATGGTGTCGTGTTTGCACGACCCATGAACGTTAACCTCCATCGTTGCATGTCACAATCCATCCTTGTGTTCTGAAATCACTAAATTTTGTATCGTATGCACCCCTTGGTGTCGTGGATTCTATGTCGCTCAATGTCTCCAACTGACCAACATTCTTATGACAACGACAAGTTTAGCAAATAAAGAGAGTGTGTTGAGATAATAAAGAAGAAATGATTGAGGAGAGTGTGTTGTGTGTGTGATTTGAGGAAATATGGAGAAAGGGGGAAAATGGCACGTAAAACCGCCAGTTTCCGCGCAAAACCGCCGATTTTGGTGCCAAACCGCCGGTTTTCTACCAAAATCCGCCGGTTTTGCAGCTATTTTCAGACCCTAACCCTATACCTATCACCTTAGCCCTCCCACCCTATAAAGCCGTTGTTTTAACTGTGAAACCGCATGTTTGGAACCGTCGGTTCCGGTTCCTCCACAACATGAATCGTATACGAACCGCCTCATATTTTTTCCAGTTTTAGTTTAACCGTGGGGAGCCAGTTCCGGTTCAAACTGGCGGTTCTGATTTAACCGGACATCCATTGTAAATGTTGTTTTATTCACTTTTTCCCCTAAAAACACCCCTAGGGATGGAGGGTTAGACAAACCCCCAATTCGTATATATATAGAAGCAAAAATCAAAGTAGCATACATGATCCAAGTCCAAAAGCGACTCAGTCCTAGGAAAACAAAACATAACCTAAATTGGCCAAACCCACGAGTCGGGTCGCCGATTTAGGTACTTAATCAATTTTTCCTATTTCCACCAATTAATTGCGAATTTTATTTCTTGGACAACAACACTTTCATTATTTTATAACAAAATGAATTGCATTTATCTATGAACTATAAATTTAATGGTCCTATTGACTAGACAAAAATATTAGTAATGTCTGTAGTAAAACACAGTGATCCTACCTAATCTATATATATGCAAAAAAATTACTAAAAATAATTTTCCTCCAAAAAATATTTCCAAATATGGCAATGCTATACTTATTATATATAATATTGTTATATTTTGAGTTGATTTCCTCGGCATATTAAAGATGATCCTTTTATTTATTTGGAATCTATAGATTTTTTTTATTTATTTAATTAGATTGATATTTAACATATATATTATTCTCTCCTCTCCATCTACCATATAATGTCCCATTTTACTATAAATGGGCGTTCACAATAAAATGTTCCATTTACTTTTTCTATTTTGATGAAGTGAAATAATCTCTAAATTTTTTGTTTTTTTACTTAAAAAGTCATTCAACAATTTTACACTAATGTCCTTATCAATAATTAAAAAAATAAAATATCATAAACCTAATTCTTCCACCCATTTTCAGATCATTATAAACACTACAGAATTGAATTGTAACATGTTCATACTTATGAGAAACAACTCATCAATTAATGGAGCTGCCTTTTTGCGAACATCAGGTATAGCCATTTTGAAAGTGGTGACTAACCATTAATTTATAGAGCTTGTAGTATTACATTTTGAATTTGGGAGTCCAATTCTTACTCTTTTCCATTATTGATAATCTACAAAATGTCATAAATTTTGGAGAAAAGAGTTCCTAATTAATTAAAACATTTCACAAAAATTTCAATGATGAAAGATTTTAATTGTTTAATACTTCCATGTACTTAATTATGCACATGTTAATTATATCCTCACTTGTATCTAACTAAAAATCCATAAGAAAAAAAAAATCAATGTCCTAAGGATTGGAACTGTGAAAAGCAGCTTCAAATTAGTCAGAACGGCAAGTTCAAGGGTCGGAACGAACATAGCTTCATAGACCGAACATGGTTTCCAACTTTAAAACCCATGAATCGAGTTCGAACCGCAACCAGGTGGTCAGTGAACACCTTCTATGTCAAAGATGCACATCTTATATATTTCAAGAGAGAGAGAGATGGAGTATATTTCAAGAGAGGCAGAGTAATGACTTGCTTTATGTCAAATCAAATAAAAACTACAAAAAGAGTGCTTTCAAATGTGCAAAAAAAGTAAACTTTAAAATATACATTTTTACCCTTAAAGGATTCAGGGGTATTTTGGAAAGAAAAATTGTTAGAAGATATCTCATATGTGATTTTTTCATCTTCACGGACCTAAAATATAATTTTTTTCATCTTCAAGGACTGTGAATGGACAACCCCCCATCTTCAGGGACCTAATTTGAAGTTCACTCTTTTTTTGTAAATCAATTCATAATTAGTGATAAATATTAATTAGGATTAATTATATAATAATAATATTTTATAAAATATTGCATGTCTGGCGACTTGGTAGTTTGAGAGTTTTTTTAAGCAATTAAGAACTGTCAGAATACCGCATATCAAAGAGAAAATACTGCATGTCCGGCGGCTTGTTGTTTCGTACCACCGCCATACCCTAATAATCACTCATACATAGAGAGTTGTAGAAACTCATTGTAGTGGGAGAATTGTAAAATAACTTGAAAGGTTCTTGAGTTTAGAATAATCTTCATATTCGGTTTCTAACTTGGAAGAACCGAACCTTTGAACTACAAAGAAGCTATACAATAAAAGGATAATTGTTCTTGAGAAGAATTGATGATATCCTAAATGCAATCTATGTTAAACAATAAAGTTTACGGCCTTGTACTCATACCCGATGTTGTATTACAAGTGGGAGTAAATCGGTCTAACAGTAAAAGAGGATCTGAAGCGCAGACTGTTGTCTTCGAGGCTAGGCTAGTGGCGAAAGAATATATCAATTATGATGAGATCTTCTTTCACGTATGTCTATGCTTAAGTCGATCCGAGTTTTTGTTGATAGCATCCTGTATAATTTAGAAAGTTTTGCAGATGGATGTCAAGAAACTTTCCTTAATGAAAGTCTTGAGGAGACCATCTACATGGAACTACCTAAAATTTTTGCAATTAAAGCAAAGGAACAACTGATGTAAAAGCTTAAAGTAGTTTATTAATGGATTTGAGGAAGCATTGTGATCCTAAACATGACAAATTATTATCTAAAGGAAAAATTATGAAAAACTAACATTATCTAAACAAATATAAATAAATTAGATGTGATTTAGATAAACTATAGTTAATTAAATCATATCTAAACTAATTAGATTTTATATGATTTTGTTATATTTGGGATAGGATTCCAGAAACATATTTTCACGCCGCCGCTGCCTCGTTACCACAGTCGTGTCACCACTGCCACGCCGTCGTGAACCATCGTGTGCCACCGTTGCTCTAACTGCTCGGCCAATCGGGTCGAGCCTTTGATCACTATCACTTGCGGACCGGGCATTGTCGGGTGCTGTAGAGCGCAAAACGCCCAGCCCGTCCCACTGCCTAGAGGCCCCGCCCATCAGGCACCTAGTCTCGTTGTTGTGGCCCGTCGTCTGCCCGCAGGGGTGTTGGGTGCCGAGGGCCCTAGCCGAGAGCTGTCCGGTGCATTTGGCACCCAGAGTCGCCAATCCTCGCACATGCACGCTTGAGCGCATGTCTGGCCTTCGGCTGCATGCGTACCTTGCACGTACACGTTGCCCCCGTCGTCAGCAAACTCCCGATGATGTCTTGGTTGAGGTGCCTGATGCCCGCCTTGCCCTACGTCCCCTCCCTCCAACTTCGTGTTCCCATATCTGTATGAAAACTCATAGGCCAGCTTGAGTTTAGATGGTCCAAAAGGGTCCCTTGGCCAAGAAAAATCTCGCAAAACCTACTTGTCCCGTCTGGAACTCCAAATTGGTCGACAATGACCTTTGTGCGTACTTTAGAGGACCAACCATTTAGTCAACACAAATATGCTTACAACTTTTTCCGACCACTAAGCTCCTATTGAGATTAGGGACCCCTATTTGTCGAGAAAACTCTCAACAAAAAACCCTTTGTCTCGTCGGAAAAATGGACTTGGTCAAGATAAAACACTGAGACGGGTCATGCGCGTGCAACACGACGCAACCTATCTTAGCCATCCTATAGTTCCACGGATATTCCCTAGGCCAACCTTGTTCCAAAAGACTTGGGAACCCTTATTTGTCAAGAAAAGTCTCGACAAAAATCCCATGTCTCGTCGGGAACATGGATTTGGTCGCGAAGCTCGATTTTGGCTACACTGAGTGTCGATCGAAGGCCAAGGCACCGAAGCACCTCAATCCACCCCTCCCAGTACCCATCGCCCTCATGCATACGCCTTGGACCAAAGTTTTCTCAGCAGAGGCTGCCAATTGCCAAGGCACCTAGCACTTGCCCAACCCGTCGCCCTTGCTCCTGACCAACTAAAAGATTTTCTGTGATCGTGTATCCACCATTCAATCTACAATACAGAAGAAGGACTGGCCTAGAAATTATGTCTACTAACAATTATTCCACAAGAGGATGATGCAATCATAGAATAGTAAATAGTAAGTAAAGAGTATTGATTCTAAGTACTACAACCTTAATCAATTATTACTATCTAAATACACAACTTGATTGTGAAAGATCTTGTAAAAAGAAAAGAAACAGAAAGCATAAAGAAATAAAATTGAAAATAAGAATAAAAAGGTTTATTCTAGGGATTCAATTTCATCAACACATCGTTCATTCAAACATTTGATTAATAATCCAATTTGCGACTCGTATTTAGCTAGTTAATTACACGAGTAGTTTAGACCTCCTCTCGAGGTACCCAAACAGTAGATTACAAGTTAGGACTTTAGGTCTATGCTTGCAACTCCTAAAAGTATCAAGGATTGATTTCTCACAATTAATCTCAAACCTCTCAATTTTGTTGATTAGTGTGTTATATAATCCACGATCATGCATCAACACTCATCTCTCGAATCTCGCATTAAAGCACACAACATCAGTTATCTGGTAATCAAGCAAACAAAAGAATTAACAACAAGAGAGACAAAATCAAATAAAGTCTTGGATAAAAAAACCAAATGTTGAACAAACTAGTGTTGATAACTTTCTAACCCTATAATAAAAAGGCTTTAGCCAAGCATAGCTAACGACAAAATAAAAACAAAATAAAAAGAAAGCATAAAACAAAGTAAACAAAGGCTAAAAGAACTCGTGTGAAGGTAGAGCTTCGCCTTGTCGTCGATTGCTTCACTTACTCCCTTTGGCTTTGCCAAGGACTTCTCCAATGTGTTGGTGGATGAATGGTAACACAAAATATGTGATATTGTGGCTTGAATGGTGTTGGAGTGTCTTCCAAAACCGTGCGTAAAGGATCTTTATATAGGCACATAAAGCCTAGAAAAGATAGAGCTCGAATGGCTAAGAATAAAATTCTTCAAGCAAATCCGAAGTATGGGTCGTGTGACGGAGGCTTGCTGCCAAAAGGCCCGTTTCTAAAGACGGCCTCAGAATATCATTGTTCTCGTCTTGCCAAACAGTCCATTTGGTAGGAGTGTCTTCCCAATCGGCCTATTTGGGAATCCTTCTTCAATTTGCTAGCTTTTCGACGCTGGGAATGGGTCGTGTGACCCTTGGCCCTTCCCAAATGGTCCGTTTGGGATCCGTTCTTCGTCGAACTTGCGTTGTTCTCGATCACATTTTTATGCATATTTTCCCTTCAAAACTTGGCAAACTCCTCAAACAACCAATTGATAGATATTTAAATCAAAACGAAACTAAATATGGTCATAATTAATTTAAATGCTTTGGATTTAAATACTAAAATAGCCGAAATATTGAGTGTGTCAAGAAATTATTTGCTCAATTTATGATTATATGCTTAAGATAAAACATACATAACCATAAAAGGTAAACTATGTGACATAAGTAATTTCTTCTCAATATGTAGGAAATAAGGTTTTTAATACAAAGCAGCTCAAAGCATGCTTTTTAGTATATAAACTCTAACAATCTCTCACTTATACTCAAAATATGCTTTTGAGTATACATCAATAAATTGAACAAATCAACAAATTGAAAAAACTTTTTTATTCTCACACTTATACTCAAAGCAGGTCTTTGATGCAACTTTGATTACCATCAATTCCACATGACGAGTAAATATCTTGCCCTATCAAACTTCTAGTGGAAAAATCTGTCTGGTAGTGCGCTAATGCATCCCTATGTTTTTTCGTTCATTTCTTTTTCTCTCTATTTCTCACTTATATGATCTTTCTTCATATGAGTTTACTAATTTATTAGGCCCATAATTCCTTAGAATTTGCCATCTCGAGCTATTATAAACGAAATACTCCATGGCATATTCTAAATCATGTTTACCACCACAAGGAAGCTACTAAGCTATTCAGCTTTCATGGTAGAGTCACACTCTTCCAAAACATATCTCTTTCTCTTAAGGTGAACACATAATCAGAGATAGATTTTTTCGAATTCCGATTAGTGTAAAACTGAATCGGTAACCCATAGAGCACAGCTCGACTGCCTTGTAACTATGATATGCTCCTTAGTCATTTTACGGTACTTAAGCATATCTATTTACTACTATCGAGTGACCTTGACCAGAGTTTGACTAATCTCCCTACCATGCCCATGATAAAGTAGATATCAGACCTAGTGCACATAGTAGCATACGTGAGACTTCCAACTACCGAAGCATATGGAACTCGTCCCATCTCCTTGATCTCATTAGGTATCGTGGGACACATATCCTGAGATAAGGTAATTTCATGTTGAAAAGGTAAAAACTATTTCTTGGAATTTTCCATGCTAAAGAGCTTAAGCACTTTATCTATGTAGGATTCTTGAGATAAGCTCAACATCATTTTCTTGCAATCGTGGATCACTTTGATTATAAGGATGTGTTATGCTTCTCCCATATCATTCATCATAAACTTAACTAGTTAACCATGCCCTAACGCTTAATGGCATCTTCTTGTTGTTGCCAATCAATAGAATGTTACATGCGTAGCGAACCAAGAACATCACGTATACCTTATGATGTTTTATCTTGGACATTTTGATGTGGTCTAAGAGTCAATATTTCTAGAGCCATTCGAAGTGCCCGTTAGACCTTTGATCAATACAATTTGTAAATTTTTCTCTCTTTAGTTATCTCTTGAATTTATAGTTCATTGAGATATTTATCCGACTTATCAAACGGTAAATCACCTCCGTTTGTGGCGTCTCCTACCATAGATCAACGTTGTTGAACGATTTGCTCTTTGGGTCTTTGGGGTTTAATCTTGCCAACGGTTCTTCAAGGGTCCGTTTCAAGGGTGTTGGTAATCCATCCATCTATCAACAAGTCTTTCGTTTCCACGCGTTCCTGCGCAGATTCATCGTCAAGTTCCAACAAGAGTGACGAGGATCACATCACATTTGACATTGTGATACCTCTCAATTACTTGAGAGCAATCACACTAGTAGTTAATTAGGCATAACTCATAATAAATCGAATCATCTTTGAAGATTTCGACTTCTCAATACTGTTACGCCATTCTATTTGAGGTATACTAGGCATAGTCTTTTGGGATTGACTCTAACTCTGATAAGTAGTTCTAGAACTTCTGACTTAGATATTTGTCTCTACAATCAGATTGTAGACATATGATAGTCATACTATGATGCGCCTTCACAAGTACCCTAAATCCTTTTACTTTCTAAAAGAATTATGAGTTGTGACGTGTGAAATATACATATCCAAATTTTGGTATAATCACAATGAAAACGCTAACTCCCACCATTTAATTACACATTGGACCACATACATCAAAATGGATAATTCATAGCACTTTCTTGGCCTTATATCTCGTGATCTTTAAAAGATCTTTTAGTCTCATAACCTTTCAAGCAAAATGTTTAGGTTTTAAAAGGTTCTACTTATAGATCCTTAAGTGAATGGGGATTCACCAACCTCAAAATTTTTCTAAGAATCGTAAGGACGTTTTTTATACCAATACTCGTAATGATCATAAGGACATTGTTTATACCAAGGCTCGATTCTTAGAATAGAACTAAGTGAGAAACCACAAATCCACTAGTTTGTGAGTTTTTTATGCAATTAAGAATTGTCAGAATGCCGTATACCCAGGAGAAAATATTGCACGTCTGGCGACTTGGTGCTCCGGACCGCCACCATACCCTAATAATCTCATACACAGAAAGTTGTAGAACCTCATTGTAGTGGGGATGGTTAAAACAACTTCAAAGGTTCTTGAGCTTAGAAGAATCTTCATATTCAATTTCTAGCTTGGAAGAACCGAATCCCTGAACTACAAATAAGCTATACAATAAAAGAATAATTGTTCTTGAAAAGAATCGAACATATCTTAACTGCAATTTATGCTAATAAATTTTTTTTACGGCATTGTACTCATACCTGAAATTAATGGACTTAATCTCAACTTGAAGAATTAAGCCCACTAGGAGGTTCAGTCCTAATCTTACTTGGAATCTCTGATCTTACCCACCACTCCTATATGATAGGGGATGGAGGACGAAAATTATAAGCATAACATACCATAAAATTCGTCCCCCCCCCCACCTTAGCAGTATGCTTGTGTGATTTTTGTTCTCCTCCCCGGTTATTGAAGCTTCAAGGATTAATGCCCACATAATAATCAAGATATAGGATGAAATAGGCCATAAATTTTTGATGTTGAATTGCTGTGGATGAGTGGTGGGAGTTGCAAATAATCTACTACACTAATCAGCAAGAAGATTATGCAAAACAAGGTAAATATCTCAACTCTAGGAGCATGCCTAGGGATCTGTTATTTGTCTTTTACTGTCTGTCTAAATACATTCTTAGTAGATTTTATTATAATTGTGTAATTAAATTTAAACATCATCCTATGAGATTCTTGGCAGTACTGGATTTTTCAATTGAACCCCAGCAGAAATATCATCAAGTGAAACAAATGAGTATGAGATGCATGTCAGCATTATTTTGAGTATATGTGGTAGAATTAATAGATAGGGGTATACTTGAAATCATGCTCAAGTATAAATGGGGGATTGTAGTAGCAGTTGTTGCAGTGAGAGTCGTGCGTCTACATTTTGGTGGAGACAAAATTTTAGTATTAAATGATGTTTTATTTGTGCCATCGTTTAGAATAAATATAATTTCAGTTTCTAAACTCGTTTTGGTTGGATATTCGAGTTCTTTTGATAATGCTTGCATTATCAAGAAACGCAATTCGTTTATCTAACCTGACACAATGAAAAATAATTTATATACTATAAGGAATGCACAACTCTTGCAACACCAAATTGAGTCCAAAACTTATCAACTACCTCTAGGAAGAGGAATTCTCCTAGTAATTTAATGAATCATGAGTACTTATGATTCTAAGAATTGGACATTCTAACCTTAGGAGAATTTGGAGTTTGGTGAATCTCAATTCACTTAAGGATCTATAAGTAGAAGCTTTTAAAACCTAAGAATTTTGCTTAGAAGATATGATGACCAAGAGATCCTTTTAAAGATCACGAGGTGTAGGGACAAGAAATTACTAAGAATTCATTCATTCTTATGTATGTTGTCCAATGTGTACTTAGACAGAAGAAGTTGGCGTTTTCATTGTGACTACACCAAAGTTTGGATATGTCTGTTTGACATGTCACAAGTCGTAATCATTTGAGAAATTCTAAGAATTTTGGATACTTGTGAAGACGCATCATAGTAAGACTATTAAATTTCTACGCTCTATTCATAGAGGCAAATATCTCAGTCAAAAGTTCTTGAACTACTTATCAGAGTGTGAGTTAATCTCAAGAGACTATGCCTAGTATACCTCATACAAAATATTGAAGCAATATGGAGAAGTCGAATTCTTCAAAGATGATTCGATTTATGATGAGTTATGATCAATTACCCACTAGTTTATGAGGAAGGGTATATAAGTGGGAAAATATGGCAGTTTTTCAATTTATTGATTTGTTCAATTTGATGTATACTCGAAAGCATGTTTTGAGTATAATATTTTTAAGGTTTATATACTGAAAAGCATGCTTTGAGCTACTTTGTATTGAAAGCTTTATTTGCCAGGTATTGAGAAGAAGTTAATATTGTCACATGATTTGTATTTTGTGATTATGGATGCTTATTCTTAAGCATATAATCATAATTTGAGCAAAAAAGTCATTCTTCTATATTGTAGACTGAATGGTAGATCCATGATTAAAGAAAATCTTTCAGTCGGTTAATATTCAAACTCTAGGAGCATGTCTAGGGTCTCGAATTTATCTGTTTCTCGTTGCCTGTCTATATACGTTCTAGGGCAGATTGTGTGAATTGCATGTGTTTAATTCCAATTGTCATCCTATGAGATTCTTGGCAGTTTAGGAAATTCCTTTATTGGAATAGCAATCCCTAGCATAAGCCACACCACCATCTCTCTCTCTCTCTCGGCCAAAACAAGATCAACCACCCCAGTTGTTGATGCCATTCATGCCGCCAACACCATCATCTTTTACCTCTTCGCCTCACCTCCTTCATATCACCACCTAGAGCCATCGAGCGATTCCAGCGGGTAGAAGGCGAGAGATGTTGAGTTTTGAGCTTAGAATTAGAGTGGAGATTGAGGGGAGCCCTCTTTTCCTTTGGTTATTTTTCGATTTCCATTGCCCAAATGATGACCATTTTCTTTGTGTTGTATCTTGAGCATGCATGTATAGGTCCATCGTATATATGTCATATTGTGTGAAAATATGTGTTTGATGTTAAAATATGTACCTTAGATGTGTATTAAAGTCGACAGAATCGACTTTGGAGTCAAGCCTCACACAGCCTAAGAGCGTCATGTTTCAATAGTGGCTTGCATGGCCTGCTTGTCCAACCAAAATATTTTATTTTGCATTCAATAATTACTAGAGCTACCTCTATGTGCTAGGAGTCTTGTGTGAATTTTTCAGATTTTTCCACGTACAATCTAACTTTTGGTGAGTTTTACAAGTTCACTGCTCCTTTTCGGTTCAAACTTGGTAGTCTTGAGTAAAACGTGTATATTTCAGAAACGACTACAATTTTTTCTTTGAACTTAAAACCTCAAAAACTAGACACTCGGTATCTTTCTTTTGATACCATCTTCACTGACTCTCGACATCGGAAGTGACCGAAATATATTTTCAAACACCACAATTTTGGACGAGCAAGGAACGATCTTAGACTTGGTATTTTGAATTCATTGTGATAAAGTAGCTTGTTTTATAATTCTAGTGTGTCTCCACCAAGTTTCATGATTTAATTCAAAGCCTAAGTGCCATTTTTACATTTTTAAAGTTTAACTATCAAAATTGATCCAGTTTTAGGCAATCTTACTTTAAATTAAATATGTCTCCAACCATAGACTATTATGGAGAGTATACTACACTCTCCCTAATTTTGGAAATGCTCATTGCACCCTCATATAATTTATAGATTGAGAGATATAAATTTTTGAAGTAAGCTTAAGTGTACACCTGCATTATGGAAATTCGGCCTTTAAAATTCTAAATCTAACTTAGCCAACTTTGAATGACTATAACATCTTCGTTCGAAGTCCAATTTACTTTATTCAAGTTGCAAACTTAATCTTGTTATATCTAGTTTCTAAAATTTCCACTCGAGCCCCCTCCCAGAGCTCGAGGTGCCACTGGAGCCATTCCAAAACAGTCTTTAAGAGTTGAACTTTTGCAAAATATTTCTGAAGTGTTGAAGTCTAATTTTTACTATGTATAAAATATAATATTTCCTACCTTATTATATTTATTTTCCTAGGTATTTTGTGTGATGCAGTGCATAAACTTATGTGTTTCACTTAGACGAGCATGATCTAGGAATAACAAACTAAAATGCCTTATATATTAATCGAACCAACGGTAAAATGGTAATTGAGACAAGATAAGGATTTAATGTTGTTGTTTGGTTGGTGAGATAAAAATCAAGATAACGATTATATTATAGATAAGATGTAAAATGACCATTTTGCCCTTGTCAAAATATGAATATATTTATTTATTTATTTGAT
>JAYDZE010343816.1:0-17856 GCA_034509125.1 Monilaria moniliformis
TGTGAATGCTTTGAGGTATCTGACCAAGGATGACTTCAGGGTTCTTACCGCCGTCGAGATGGGAATGCGCAATGTTTGTTTCTCTTCTCCTACCAATTCCTTTTATTTCTCCCTTTTCATTATTTTTGCTTTTCACGAAAATAATTACCTTTTATTTTTCCTATCATGGAATTCTCGGGTTTAGCATGAAATTGTACCGGCGGAGTTGATCGGCCGAATCGCGTCACTCAAGTAAGTTTGTTTTACTGGATATCTGAATTCACCTTTTTTATTACTCGTGGTGTTTGATATTGATATATTGTGTTTCTGCATATGTTGGTTCTTAGGCATGGCGGCACCTATAAAGTATTGAAGAATTTGCTCAAGCACAAGCTGGTGCATCATGACTCTTCAAAGTGTTAGTTTACCTCTTCTTTTGATATTTTAGTTTGTGAAAATCTTATTATTTTTGTAATCTGTATCTTAAAATTTGTTAAAGTTGATATGTTTGCTATATTTTGGTTTATTATTGATCACGCACTTATGCTCCGTTGATGAAGAGGTTTTGTTGATAAGAAATTGTTGATGAATTTAACTCTTGCTTTCTACCGTCTGCTCGCACAATCTACTCGGATACATCTGAGTGTAAAGTATTCTTGGTGTAGATGATGGTTTCCGGCTAACATACTTGGGCTACGACTTTCTTGCTATCAAGACATTGGTGAACCGTGGAGTTTTTGCTTCTGTTGGTCGTCAGATTGGTGTGGGGAAGGAGTCTGGTATAGATGTTTGCACCTGTTGAAGCTTTACTATGTGTTTGTTTTATAATCATAAATTGGTATTGATTATATTTCTTTTCTCAAGATATATTTGAGGTTGCTACTGAAGATGGCACAGTTCTAGCTATGAAGTTACACAGGCTCGGTAGGGTTTCTTTTAGAGCAGTCAAGTCTAAACGTGACTATTTGAGGCATCGTAGAAGCTTTAACTGGCTATACTTGTCACGACTTGCTGCACTCAAAGAATTTGCCTTTATGAAGGTCTGGTTCTTGTATTCTCTCTCTCTCTCTCTCTTCTAAATATTTTGGATAGCTTAATTTGTGTTGGTGAAGCTAAAAACAAGGTGCTGCTCTTTTGGTCAAGTTAGTTAATCTTTCACTTCTTTATGGGCAGGCTTTGGAAGAACATGGTTTTCCTGTTCCAAATGCAGTGGATTGCAATCGGCATTGTGTTATCATGTCACTCATCCAAGGTTACCCGCTGTAAGTGTTTAAGCTGTGTATGGTCTAACGTATTCCATATATTTTTTTCTTTTTCTCTGGGTGACTACAATGTAATAGAGGTTGGTGCTGTTGGTCATGTAAGGGAAAATCATAAGAGAAATGCATCCCTATTAAGACTCCAACTGCAATATCATTTTTGGCTACTTTTGAATTATCTCGCCAATGGAGCAAATGGATAAATTGTCATTTTTATGTGTCGATTTACAGTTTTATAAGTTTGAGTCAGTACCATTCTAGGTTTAACCCTTACTGGAAATGTTATGTGCCTGGAGGTTGTTAAATTAACTAAATGGTGCCTATAATGCAGCTCATTTGAATAATTTGCACCGACCTTTTTGTTGTGGGAGTTGCATGATGAATGACTAGAAAAGTAATGAAGGGATGTAGATGGCAAATGCAATATATATGATAGATACTATTGATTCCAGTGGTTTTGTTACAGCTTTATTTATGCTAGTTGTCTCTTAGACAGGAGTTTCATGGCATTGCCGTGGTTAAGATAATCTCGTAATCCTGAAACCAAACAATAAGGAAACTTTGATCTGAAACAAAAAGGCATCTTGTGAATGAATAAAAATGGTTTTCCAACTTGAATCTTGATGTGGGATGGACTAGAATTGCATCTGATCATCCTGTTTCGTGCAGTGTGCAGGTTAAGGAGTTGCCGAACCCTGACACAATCTTTGAAACAATCCTTGGTCTTGTTGTTCGCCTGGCAGAGCATGGGCTCATCCACTGCGATTTCAATGAATTTAATATCATGGTAAGCTATTGTTTGATGATTTCACGGTAACATTATTGTGTTCAATTGAATATTTATTTAGTGCATTTTTTTTCTCTGCAACTTCTCATTGTCTTAGTATTGGCATGTTTTTACTAGCTAAAAGTTTATGCCTGTTGTTATTGAGGTTCTGCACATATTTCCATCCACCATTTACCTTTTCTTATTTTCATTTTGTAGATTGATGATGATGAGAAGGTGACAATGATTGATTTTCCGCAAATGATTTCGGTTTCTCATCGAAATGCACAGATGTATGTGTTGCAACCCATTATGACAAAAGATTTATCTCAACGATTTTCACAAGGATGATATTCGAGATACTAATTTTCTCTGTTTTTAGGTATTTTGACCGTGATATTGAGTGCATCTTCAAGTTTTTCCGGAAAAGGTAAGTGGTTAAGAAACAAAATGCTATGTTGTAAAATAAAAAAGGAGCTAGTGATGCCTAGTCAACACTTTACCATCTAAGCATATGTGTGTTAAAATGATCAAATTTGGATTTTGATGAAATCATTCATTCGAACTCACTACATATCTCATGTATGAGATGTTTAAATAAAACATGAATAACTGTGTTGAGTTTGAATAAATATTTAAGTTGTGTTTCAAACTCTCTGTGGTGCTTTCTAAGTTGAAATCAAAATATGGGCTGTAAAAATATTCATCATTATCCATGAGTTACAGTTCAAACATATAAATTGCAACCAGTATCATTTGACCAGTATTCAGTTATGTGTGTAATGCTAGGGATTTTTTTAACCTCTTACAACTTTTACCCCTGCACTTGAATCTTGATCTAATAATGCTTGCACGTGCTCCCTTTTGGTACATCTAATAGGTTTCACCTCTCGTTTGATGAAAATGAAGTCGAATGTGATGATTCAGATTTAGAAGTAGATGGAAGTTGCCGGCCTCAGTTTTCAGACATAAATAAAGTTTTTGGTTGCCTGGACAAGGAACTTGAAGCAAGTGGTTTCACCAGGAAGGATCAAGATGATATGGAGAAGGTACTATCTTTAGTCTTTCATCTATCAAATATCTTCAAACAAAATGTATTTCACCACAAGTTTTGGAAGTATGATTTGTTTCTTTCAATAGTACTCCCTCCATCCACAAAAAGTATGCAACATTTGATGGGCATAGGTTTTAAGATAATAGTTGGTAGATGTTGGTGATAAAGGATATAAGTATGGGTCCCTCTATGTAAAAATTGCTGTTTTTTTTTTTTGTAAATAAAAGGTGTTTTTAAGGTTGAAAAGTAGTGTGAGATTATATCCCAAAAAGGAAAACTGCATACTTTTCGTGGACGGAGGAGTATTTGTTTCTCCATACTTGTTATATAAAGAGCTATTCATAGATTTTAGATCAAAGGCTCACTTGTTGTATAAATATCTCATTTGTGGCAAAAGAGTTGATCTTCTTTATATGAAGAAGATGCAACCTTCTGTCTTTCCTCTGTCAAATTTCTTTTAACAAAATGCTTTCCACTACAAAACTACTAATATCTATCAATGTACAATTGACACGTTTGATGGAATATGGTGTTAATTTTTCAAGTTCTGGCTGTTAAAATGGCTTCTGTTTTGATGTTCATTACGCAGTTTGTTGATGGGGATGTAGAGGAAGATCTGGGATCTGATTCTGGAGAAGGTGATGATGAAGATGATACTGCTTGCCAGATAAATGATGCAACCCTAGATGGTCTTGAATCCTTGAGCTTGATTAGAGAGGTGCGTTCGCATTTTAGATTTAACTTGTGCCTGTAAACTTAGTTTTTGTTGGATGCCTACTGACTGATTGAGTTTGTAGGTCAGATTTTTTTATCATCATTTTCTTCTTGATGCTAGACCTGAGTGAAACCGTCATTCTTACATGATGTTTTTCATGGATTTAGAAAACTCTGACTAAGCACATAGTAACCAATCCTATTATAAATCTGAATATTACTCATCATGACTTGTATCTCTAAATTGCACCTATACATGGACAGAGGTGACTGGGGGTATAGCTTTGACAAGAAAGAAAGGAAAATGGAAAGAAAATGTCATATGACAAAGGATAATGGTGATGAAATTCATCAATGTGTTCAGTGAAGTGGATAAGGAATAGACAATGTGCATTATGCCCTGCTAAGGTTTTGTCATAATTTACTCTTTTATTATTTAAAACACACAGCATATTTTGTGCTGGTTTAACTTCCAACATATATAACTTATAGCTTCACTTCACGCCTCTAATATTATTGATTATGTTCAGAAGTGTGTGTTGGCCTCTTGAATGTTAAAAACTCTGCTTGCAGGAAGGAGATATCTTGCACGAAGGTGATTCGGAAGCCAATCAAAATATTATGCAACATTCTTCCGACGAACCTAGCCAAAGTAGAGAGATGGCCCTAGAAGATAGACAGGTTGAGCACGATGATAATTCAGCAGACGGTAATTCTGAAAAAGAAGAGGAGCATGATGACGATCCTGAACTTGAAAAGCGTCTGACCAAGCAAAGACAACGTGCCATCCAGGCTGCCCGTGGGAGGAGGAAAGGTGTAACCTCTAGAAACAGTTACAAGGACAAAGGTGGGAAGTCCTCTCATAATTCAAAGATCCAAAAACAATTAGGCAGCTGGTGAGAGTGGCTATTGTATTGTGTCCTGTTGTAAAATGATTCGGAGGCAACACTGCATATCGGATTCGTGATGATAGTAAGGTGCATGTTTTTCTTGCCTGCCACTTGCAATGTATCTGTCATGTAATATTTAATAGTTCTAAATTTGATGCTAGGGGATATTTTTCTAATTCTGCGTCCAAACTATTATAAATTTTGATCGCTGTTTTTGTTTAATATTGTGCATCGCCCAGTTGTAGGGGTTTTCACTTAATTCCTCTTACCTAATTACCTCATAATCAAATGAAACACACCCTCGCACACAACTACATACTAATCAAATGATCTATTGATACTAATCAAATTGTACAAGTTTGGATCTTTGTCTTGAAATTATTGAATCCAAACACAATCTTGGACATGGCCTTGGTTTCAATCAGGTGCATGTTTGATTTCTGGGGTTGTCCCATTATTATGGTGTGTAGGTGGACTTTGCATCATCTCAAGCTTGAGGAGAGGAGATTCTTGATTATCAGAAACTGAACCCTTGACCTTGCTAACGTCCTTGTTCTTAGCCTTTTGAGCCTAACCAACCAGCCCGGCTTGAACACGATCTTCAAATATTGCCTTGTACGAACTCCCCATCTTCAAAACCACCAATCAATCAAAGCTCCATCGATAACCCACTAATCAACAATGGAGTAGAGCGGTAGAGTGCTGTAACTGCAAAGGAACTGTACAAACACCCTGCACCAAAACAATCACTCAATTCATCAATGTATACAAGGGTTGACACATAAACTTATGTGCATGTTTATCATCCACAAGTAGGGTCTATTAACCCTCAATTAGAACCAAATTAAGGCGGGTTGTATTGCGCATCTGAAGTGCTAGAATGTGGCTCTTTTATGATAGTTTTACCCTATGACGAGTCTAGGAATGACGAAGCCGACTTTGTCCCATTATGCTAACGATGAGGAGCATCCAGAAGAATTCAGCGATCTCAAACGAGGTGGGGGCGGTGGAGCCAGAAGTGCTGACAACCAAGTCTCCTTCCACTGCTATGTGCTTCTGCGCTACCTCTCGAGCTAGTTGGATTATTATGTGCTCCAGCTTAGTCCCTAGAGTTAGCAAAAGCTGCATTCATTTCCAGTTAGACCAATGTTACTAACTTTGCTAGGATACTCACGAGGGTGCTTGCTACCAACCTGCAGATCGAAAATAGGAAAGAGATCCGGTGAGAACTGGGTTTTACGTGAGAACAATATCAAGAGCAAAGACTTTTTGAGTGTGTTGAGATTCTATACATCTCTGCTTACCTAATTCCAACAACTTTCTTGAAATCTTTTTTCGAGAGCACGAGTCATGTACTTGTAGAAATTGAACTTGGGCAGTATAATTAAAATGATAAAACTATGAATCAAAAGAGAGATAATTTCTCTTGACAGAATTTGTGTGGTGTGACTCTACCGACTGATCTTGGACATGAGTTACAGTTCTAAGGGCTGCAAGATTTCAATCAATCATGTGAATTATGGCATGCATAACAAATTTTTCATCATATTTCTTGACTGCTGGGACTGGGAATCTACATACTTGTAGCTTTGGTACTACTTGATGAAATGAGCAAATTTGCAATTTAAAAAAATTGGGAATATTGGTTTTGGTTATGATGCAAGATAAAAACTTGTGTAAAGTGCACCACCAGACCACGGTTGTACATAATTACATTTCTTCCCATTACAATAAATAAATAAGCATACCTTATTCAAGCATATTTCAAATATTTGAAATACAAGATGAGCATAATAGTTATTTTCAGTTGTCAACTCAAAATTAGTAAACTTATATTGTGGTACATCTTAAGCTTCAAGGGGAGTGGGTGCGTTAGGTTTGTGTGTAGATGTGAATATCCTAGTCTTCTTATATAGAGTGTCGCCTTTCATCGTCATAATATATTATTGAATTTTACATACTCTTTTCATCTATAAAAAAACTGTCACATTATGAATGTTACGAATTTTAATAAAATAATTGATAGTGTTGTGAGTAAAATAAAGATCTCATTTTATATATAATTTTAAATTGAGTGACTATAGATGGATTATTGTGAGTTAAGTAAAAGTCAATATCAAACTTTGTAAATAATAATGTAAAATTTCTTCAATTAATTTTAAATTGAAAAAAAAAAAAGAGTTCCTTGATTCTTGTGTAAGAATAATACATATTTTTAAATAGCACGGGATTTTATAATTTGATTAGCTTAATTTGTAAAAATTATTGGGAGTGGAATATGGGTTCTGAACGTGTCATAAATGAGTTTTGTGATGGTTCCATCAGTAATATTCTTCATAAAGAATAAAATAAAAAGAATTAAAAAGTTAGATGTATATCATGATAAATAGACATGATAAATCATTTGCGAACTGATTGAAAAGCAAATTGTGGCAAATAGATGGTGGAGTGAGGGAGTATTTTCCTTACACAATATCATTTATACCCACAAGATTTTCACCCATAATAATGGAAGGCGCTTAACTTGCACTCAAGAATAACCTATGCATAAAATATAAAAAAAAATCAAGAAGCGTAGACCAAAAAAAAACTGAAGAGTTGAGATGTAATTACACTCTTTTTGCCTGTGACAGCAGATTATCTCGAGGCAGGATGTTCGACCAAAAACAGAAAAACTTCTCCAACATCACTCCCTCGTCTTCCCAGTAGTGGAAGGAACGGCAAACTGCATCACGATGTGCAAATCATGCACATAAAGCAGCAGCATCAGCAGCCGGTGAAGCATGCTCGCGTCTAGATTCCACAAAGTTTTGGCGAAACTCCTCAAATGTTCCTTCCTTAATCGTGTCTCTTATCTTGCGAAAGAATCCTAGATAATGGTGTGTGTTATGACTGCGAAAAATGAGATAGACCTGTGTTAGGAAAATTGACAAGTATGCAAACTACAATGGGGTTAAGGAAATAACTTCATACATTTCTAGTAGAATTTGTGCCAACATTTCATGAACGTTAAACAAATGGTTTATATAAGCCTTTGTATGATTCTGGCATGTGTAGCACTTGCAGCCCTCTAGAATTCGCGATGTGTCTTTCCTGCATAATTAAATTTCGAATATAATGAAATGCCATAATCTTTCCAAAGTATTATCAAAATCAATGACGAAGAAGGAATAAGAAGAAGATAACAGTGTGTTAAATATGCACAGAGAAAAATATTCCAATATTGAAGCATTTGAGAAAACAAAAGTTTCCAAGTTTATTTTCCTGCATGTAACAGCAATCATTTAATGTTCCAACGATCCTAAGGTGTGCAGCACATTATTTCGAAAATTGGCTACATGCCAAAATGACATATAGAAGATCAAAAAGATATTTTGGTTATCAAGCAATATGATATACATAAATTTGATAAAAAGTCTCCTAATTTAACACAAAACAGACCTGAACTCTCATGTACCAATCGTTTCATCATGCACAAATGTCAAACATGGTGAGGTTAGGTGAGAAATCATGAGAGCAGAACAATACCTGTAAATAGTTGCCTTTAAGTTGATCTTCGTACCATCATCTCTGACAGTGTCACTCAGCTGATCAACGAAACCATGTCTCTCAATTTCCTCTGAAGGAAATGTAAGTGCAAAGCCTCCAAGTGTAAGATGGTAGATATAACTGTCAAACATGGTTATCTTTATTTCAATTTCTACTTAAATTAAAAATATTTAATATAGCTCATCGATTATAATATGTATTATTCTATTAAAAACTTCTAGGGGGTGGTAGCGGGGGAGAGCAGTAGTAAATCGGAGCTTGACAACGTACGTGGAGTTAAATAGGTCAATGCCAGCAGCAACACCTTGCAAGACCTCCTCTGCAAGATTGGTTACAAAAAGACATTTAATGTAGGCAAAAGTCATCCGAACAGCATAGATGATAAATAGAAAATACTCGTTTTGAAGATAGAAAATTAATTAGATTTATTGAGTAAAAATTGGACAAGATTTCTCGTAAAGATTCACCTGGAAGTCCAAGACCACTTATCTGGCGTGGCTTATCCTCGGGTAAACATTCCTGAAATGTAAAGAAACACCAAGAAAATGTAAACGGAAAATTTGTCCAATACACTCAATTGAAAGCGCAAGGTTTGAATGCCATAAATGACAAACTTTGGGAATTTTGCAATCAAAGATGACTAATTAATTGCAAGTAAACAACACTTCCGATTAACAAAACCAAATAGATAATAATTTACTGTGAAGCAACATAATCCATACAGTAACAGCACTGAGAAGAGCGGGGCGTTCATCCATACTCTCTCCAAGACCAAAGCCACCAATGTGAAAACCTGAATAATACAGTAATAGCTTTCTCAAAATAATTTTCAACCTAAACACAAGATAGTATGTAGAATCCATAAAGATATATATCACTCTTAAGAGAAACACAAAAATGTGGCAGACTAAAATCATACAAGATGCATTCCCCCATAAAAATCACAAATCACCTTTGAATCTTAGTGTTGTTAGTAAGTAGATTGATCATGTTTGTTATATTTTCTTACTTTCACATCTTCAAGAAAAAGTGAAAATTTGATTGTTTCTACTCACTTTCAGATCACCCCTCCCCCATCTCTAATTGTTTTATTGAAGACTTCCATTTTTACACACTTCTCTATTGCAATTAATTTCCAACTTCTGATGAAATCAAGTTCTCAAATGAAAAACATACCAACAAAAATTTAACCCATATCCCAAAGAAAAGCATATATAAATAAAGAAAACCAAATTTCCAACTTCTGAAATCAAGTTCCTCTTAAATGAAAAGCAAACCAACAAAGTTAGCCCGGCTCCGATAAAAAAGCATAAATAAAATAAAGTAACCATAGCTTCAACTGCTCTTCATACCAAAATATAAGAGACTTATAAAATAGATGTATAATTGGCAGTAGTAAAAAACAGCCATAAACACCTGAGACATTTCGCCTTGAAACTTCTTGTGCACAGTATTTCCGATCATTAATTTTAGAGCCTCCCACGATGGATCCAAATACAGCTCCGCCTGTCTAAATTTCAGTGATTAATACTTTAAGAAAGTGCCTAAAGAAGAAGAATCTCCATATGAATAGATGAGTCCAACATCATCACAGATGCATGTTTTCAAATTTCTTGGGTGCCCGGGGACTACATTCTTAACCTCTTTAAGAAAAGGATATATTAAGAAGAACAATTGCTATCCAATGTCATGTAATTGATCACATTTCTAGTAAAGCCAATATTTTCAATACATCGCAAGTAGAATATCTCAGAAGACATGATAGAATCAAGAAAACTGACTTTCTTTTACTTTTACCCTGCAATATATAGTTTAAGCACACAGAAGCTGTAATAGTTCATCCAGGTCAGCAACTAAACCACAATGATGCTTGTGGTTTATCATGATTCCTTAAGTTTTCTGCTTTTCCTCCTTTAGATATAGATAATTTCCAGAAAAAAAAGAAGAAGCTATATCCATTGCCAGAAAATAACCATTAATATAGACGAAACAAGTTTGGCGCATACATCATTTGCTTTAGTTAACGCCAAGCAATCGTCAAGCCATCTCATAGTACGCTGAACTGATGCTCTGTTTCTCTTGTCAGGAACCCAAGCAGGGACCTCATCAGCCAATGTGACCCACAAATTAGGCTTCATTGAAGAAATCATTTCCACATACTGTTCTGGTTTTATCTGTGAGAATTCATAGTTGTCGATTGTATCACACATAACCAATTCAATATGTCTCAAAGAGTTCAAAACAGAAACTGCAAATTGTTTACAAGGAAGCGGCCGAAAGTAGTCTCAAAGGATGCTCCAATCTTGTTGGAGCTCTGATAATCCGGTATGGATAAGATGGGATCGGCCGGATTGGCCGCAAACACATGCTCCTTCAAACCAAGCATCTGATGTAGCCCTCCCATCTCAGATATCGCTTTCATCGATATGCCTTCTACACTGAAAAAGTCACAGTCAAAATGGCGGAATTAGTATAAACTAACTACAACATTAATCATACAAAACCACAAACATTAATCGAGAACAACTGTTATATGCAGGGCCGGTTGGCCCTTGAGGCCATCCAAGCGGCCGCCTCAATAAGGCCCCCGTATATATATATCACTAATTTAATTGTTTACTTTAAAAAAAAATATGAAATAGTGCAATGGCAAAGCTTCTTTATTCACTTCCAGAGGTTGTAGCTTGATTACTTATGCAGCCGAGAAAGCAAAAAAATTTAAATGAATTTTTACAAAATATATTATGTGTACTCTTTTTTTTTTTTTTTTTTTTTTTGTTCTTCGTCTCAGCCCTGTTTATATGCGAGAGGAAAAACACAAATATAAATAGAACGCATAATTAATTAGGGCGTACAAGTGAAGGGGGCTGAATTGGAGGAGGCGAGAATCCGGGGTTGGGAGAGAAGAGAGAAGGTCGGGGGAGATGAAGGCGGGCAGACCCTTGCGGGTACTAAGAAGGAGTGCTGGAGTTTCTAGCGAACAGCCGCCGACCTGCAATACGCCTGCCCGACTGCCGCCCTTGCTCCATGCCTTCACGCTGAACTTCATCCTCTCTCTCTCTCTCTTGTTTGAGTTGGCGGGCGGCGGCCACTTATACTCTTCTGCTTTTTATAGGTTGCTTCTCTTTCCCCCTCAAATAAAAAGTTTGCTTCTCTGAAAAAGTTATACCAATAAGGAAAGAACAAAACGGAATGTTTCAACCTTTTAATTTGGATATTCGTACAATAAATCTGTTTAAATTATTTTTCAGTGTTTTGCTATTTATAGTACTATACCAGGTTCATCAATCATAATGCAAAATTAGTATTTTCAGTGCATATTTGTCAAATAATTGTCTGATTATGGAGTTTTTTTTTTCAATTGTAATGACAAATATTTTAATATTCCCCATAATAAGTTGGTATTTTCTATTTAAGAGTATAAATAACAAATTTACTCTGGTTCTTTTTTTATTTATTTATAAAAAGCTCGTTTATTGTTAACTTTTTTTTTTTGAGAAGTATCACTAAATCATCTGTGTGAAAAATTAATGTTGTTCATGGCAGTTTTGACGTCACATTCTGACAAATTTGTTATGGAGAATTGGTCGGGTGATATTATTGGAAAAGGTGCTGAAATGATGTGTAGTAATTATGATATAAAAAATGGGGATGAAGAGTGGTAGGAAGTGGTCTCCATTGATGAGCTGATCTCAAGTTTCAATCTTTGAAATGTTTGTCAAATTAGTCCTAACTGATTTGCCAGTAAACGACCCCTTCTCTGGACAAAGATGATGCCACAACTCACTACCAATCCACTGTCTCCATTTTTCATTTTGGATAAGATGAAAAACTTGACAGAACAGCTCAGTTTTTCATTTTTCAGCTTCTCCATCTTAATGTGGATCTAAATGCAGTGCAGCACAAGAGTGATATATATATAAATGAATAAATAAATAAAAACTCCATTAGCCATTGTGATGCTACCTGTATCTTGTAATATAGTCACTAGAGAATGAATCAACAAACGTGGTATGTAAGATAATCCATGAAGCAGCGCCAATTTGATAAACATTGCTTATACGTGTGACATTTTAATAATACCATATAAATTTATATAAGGTTACATGACGAGTTGGGAAAGCCAAAATCCCATTTTAAGACAATATTAGTACATAGCAGAAGCCTGAACATGGCCAAGAATGATGAATTGCTGTTTACAATACATCGAAATCGTAATACTAGTCGAAAACCAAACATGCATGAAATCATTTCAAATGTTGTTGAAAACGGCAAACAGATCACCGTGGACGTAATCGTTGTCGACCAAGCTGACCAAGTAATAGCTGCTCTTCACCTGCGCATAGACAGTGAACACATGTAATGAACTACACACTCATTTACTTTCATTAAAATTGCGACAACAACATCTGAAACTTCTTACCTCCTCGATTACTTTTCTGGATGGGTCTGCTTCAGGGTAAAGATTAGCCCATACCCTCGACCAGATTTCAAATGCTTCGTCCTTCCATACCATGAAGCTTGCAGGATCGACAACAGTAGGCTGAATTATCTCCTTTGCAGGGAAGACACCCCATGTGACCGCGTTCACGTCAGTATTGCTGACATTAGACTTCAAGCTTCCTTCTTTGTTCACAGCCAAGTAGGTAAGACTTGGGAACTGTTTGCATTGACCAACGAGAGCAGTCAACCTCTCCGGGGAACAGAAAAATTCTACATATGCCTTCTGGTAGACGTACCCGCCTGGCCCTCCCCATCCTGTAATACCAGGTTTAAATGCAAGGAAATAAATAGCTGTTTCGTAGAAGAAACTCGAGTCACAAACATCGTAACGAATCATCTCTCAATCTTACGAAAAAGAAGATGTTCCATTTTGTGTGTCTGTATAAATTAAAACTATGATTGCCAGCACATGATTTTCCCTAGAAACTGAAAGCACATCAAAAGACAAGGACAGAAAGCTGCTTATAAGTTTAAATCTGACTCCAATACCTACACAAAACTAGACAGGCCAGTATATATCACAGCTGACCAGAAAAGCCATGTTCTATGTTTTCAAAACTAATTTGAAGCTGGATCTTTCACAAGTTGCGAATAGCGCAGACAACCACTACCTTCTAGGACATACAACTAAAGCGCATAGTAAATGTATAGGTATACATTTATATAGAAAGTACTCTCTTACCAACAGTTGGAGAGTCAGACTTAGCTCCATTAACAGCAGGTTGGCTGTTGATAGTGAGAAAACCTTTCAAGTTAATACCACCCAGATTCTCATTAATGATTTTGGTCTCTGGCTGAAGCCCATCTAGTTCAGACCATGGACTGCTTCTAAGTTTCCCAAGGCAGAAGGACATAAATTTCTGAAGCATTAAAACCATCGTAAGGACTCAATTCCTAATTTTCAGAAATTTCAAGTTATTGAAGCTGTAAAGATTATACCTCATAAATATCTTCAACACTTTTCAAAGGAACAGCCCATTCTTCTTGAAGCTTCTTGTCACGGGAGCGTGGTCGCATGAACTGCCAGAAAGTAACAAGATTAGAGCATAAGTTTTTCTTTTCGGGGAAAAATAGTAATAATAAGAAAACAATATATAAGAACAAGGAAAGTAGAAGCTACATAAATGATGCCATTGTGAAAGTCAGAAGAAATATTTGCAAAATTGCATGACCCAGCATAACCAAGGTTTAAAGAAAAACGAGAATGTTGAGTCCGATATATGATAATGTGGCTTTTTATCCTTGAAAATAACAAATAGCATATATATTATTCTTAGACCAAAGCGTTTATATACTGCCTGATCATTCTCAAGTCAAATACTTATTGCAGTCATAATAATATGTATATATAACAGAAGCAAGAATCTTGATTACAGTTTGAGATGACTGGCCAACAATTGGCTTCAATCTTTATGCAAAGTTTGACAGAACCTTCAAGTTCAACAGTTTCTTAGTTAAATGTTACAAGTTTAGTTACCAGCAGCAACAGTGCAAAAGTAGAGAAAGTGTTTGCAACAAGAAACAGCCAGTAAAGTAATAGTTTTGAATGGAAATGCATGCCTGATAATCAGTAAGTGCTCCATATGATGCATTCTGAGAATCTCCCCATCGACCATGTGGGTATTGGTCCCAACCAATAGTTCGGGATATATAGCTTTTAGGACGATTAGCCCTAACATAACAACAAATAATTAAGGTTATATTAACTGGAATTCAGGCAAGAATATGCAAGCTTATTAACCTGGAAAAAAGAAAAAAAAAAACCCTTCAATTACCAGAAAATTGGGCGAACACCTTCTTTTACCCTGAAAATATTTGTCGGGCGTCTCCATGGTAGAGACCTTGAAATTTTGGACTCCTCAATCAGACCAAGATTCTGCATTGGAATTTTAGATAAGCCACAGATTTTTATTTCGACTGTTCAAATAGATATTAGGGTTTCTGAAGCTACAAAAAAATAATAGATTGTGAATACTAACCGCCAATATTGCCAAAGCCGATTTCTCCATGTTTAAGGTATAGAGATGTAGTGTTCGGATCCCACTAGCCAGAATCTTCTTGCACATTTCTGTTCCTAGGTGAATACCGTAGGCCCTAACAGCCTCTTCATTGTCCTTGATAGGCTCCAAGGCCTCCATAATCTCAGACGGGATCTGATGTAGGAGATCATATATTATATAAGTAAAGATAATTGAATTGATCTTCATGAGCAGAAGCAAATGAGACATAACACTCACTAGTGCTGATTGTTAAAATACATGTGTCAGAATGAATTCAAAGTCAGATACTTAAGCTACAAGACAAATACCAAATTATCTTTAACATAATACTGGACTCTCCCTGATGTTCTAAGAGCTTGATCAGATATCCGTCACTAGAGTTTGACATCACTACTGACAACAGTTAGGGGAGATGAGAGCAAGAAATTAAAATAGAACAGCATAAAAGCTTGTAAACAATGTCCATTCATTTGAGTTCGTTCTGACTAGTATCACATACAAATACAATTGAATCTCTATATTTGCAGTGTCAAAAGGTTTTCAATCAGGTCACCGTTCCTAATGAATCAGCACTTCAGCATGCAGAATGGCTCTCCTCACACCTCTTTAAAAGCCTAGAGCAGTCAAGATTTTTCTTTCCATTTATGCAGTAGTCCATCTTGAACACTAACCAATCTAGTCCATATTTTATGATTGCATGGTGTTCCATGGTTGCAGACAGATGCAATCTTAATTGTTAAAAAGAAGTTAATGTTATCTAAGAGGTAAAACAATAAATCTTGGTCTCGTTCTTTCCCATCACAAACTGCTACTTAGATACACAAAGGCTACCACAATATGAGGGAGTTATTGCAGACCATATCTAACAGTTAGGTCGTCAAGTGAAAGGATGCAGCAATCACGAAAATATCTTACATATGCGAGCAGTTCGAGTCATACCTTAGTTTTGCAGAAACCAGTCATGCGAAGGAAGCCCTTGTAATTGTTAATGGGCATAATGCCAGGTACAATCGGACAGGTTATTCCAATTTGACGGCAATCATTCACAAATTTAAGGAAGATGTCAGTGTCGTAGAAGAGTTGAGTTACAATGACATCAGCTCCAGCATCAACCTGAAAAGGGAACAGCATCAAAGTGGTGTAACTCCTTGGAGAACTCGTACATATTGAGTTCAATCAAATATATATGAAGGCAAATTACAACACATAGTAAACTCAAAGGGAGCAGTAACCTTTCTTTTGAGATAAGCAAGGTCACTCTGATATGCCTCTTCTGGTGCCAATCCATCCTCAATAATGTCAGGATGCCCCTCTGAACAATTAAGGTGTCCAT
The DNA here is from genome assembly GCA_034509125.1 of Monilaria moniliformis. NCBI lineage: Eukaryota > Viridiplantae > Streptophyta > Magnoliopsida > Caryophyllales > Aizoaceae > Monilaria > Monilaria moniliformis. Next base: position 16,048 of record JAYDZE010343816.1, read on the forward strand.
AAGAACGAACCCCACAATGATGGTCTCAAATATGAGCACATTTGCACGAAACTTAATTTCCAAAACAATATCCAGCATGCATGAACATGCTAAAAGCATCATAACATGCACGACATATAGAACTAGCTCACATAGTCTCACCACCGTCAAAAACAGAGTATATATACATATACAAATCAACGTTTCTACATACATATACACATATAAGCATGTCAATATGTCCAAATCTAAAGAAAGAATTAGAACCTGGATAACCGGCAACAGTAATCCCAAAGTAGTCGCCATACTGGGCACGCATATGCTTGACCTGCAAACAAGCCAATCACGCACCAAATCAGCAATTCAGCAGCAGCAGCAGCACATACATTGCTTATATATCAGCTCAATTGCGACATACACTCAATCAATCTAATTAAACTTACGAGATCAAGCGCGCACGCAAAACCTCCCTCGACCTGGACGAACTTGTCCTGGCCGTGCGGGGGGTCGCCGCGGAGGGCAAGCACATTCTGAATCCCATTCGACTTGATCGTTGTGAGAGCGTGGTCGATCTTCTCGACAGGCATGTTTGTGCAGGTGAGATGCATCATGCTCTCGACGCACACCATGTTCTGCATCCGTTTGACGATCTCCAGCGTCAGATCCGCCGTGGAACCGCCGGCGCCCCAGGTGATGTCGCAGAAGGCGGGGTTGTGCGCCACCATCCGCTCCATCTTGTCGAACAGGTTCTCGACGCCGTCCTCCGTCTTCGGCGGGAAGAACTCGAACGAGAACAGCACTCGGTTGTCATTCGCCGCCGCCGCCTCGTGGATCTTCTCTATCACCTTCATCTTACTAGCTCCAACAAATTTAGCAAATCCAATTCAAATTATCCGATAAAAAATGGTGTATACTAGTACAATTTGATGGAAATACAAAGGGAAGATCCAATGCGAGCTGCACACAGCTAAATAGATTCTCCGAAAAAGTTGAAAATTGGAACAGATCTGCGCTGTGCGTAATGTGTGATATCTCGCTATGACAGAGTTGGCATTTAAGGGAAGAGCGAAGGTAGGTAGGATAGAGAAGTGTGCTTGGTAAGGGGCAAAATTGTCAATGTCAAGACGGGGTCCATCGATTTAAGTGGAACAACCGCAGAAATTCGACCACCAACCAACCATAGCGGAAATGACAGATATAGCCTCGATGCTCTTGAGAAACAAGCGATGTCAACTTTATTTGAGTATATGATAATTTAAATTCTAAATTATTGATTTGTTAATAAAAATATATTTTAATCTTTAAATAAATAGAATCAAAGTTACTAACTACACAATAAATTATAAGGTTCATTCGTAACGTGGATCTACGTCATTAGAAAAATTAAAGAAAATAAGAATAACCCACGAAAAAAACACCCTTCCAAACAACGGCGGATGTAGGTGGGGTCAGGCGGGGTCGACCGACCCCACCGTCGGCTCATGAGTATCGACAAATTTCATTAAATTTGGTCTTTTGAGCTGTTGTCGATCCCACATATGGCAGCACTGCACCAAAATTATATATTATGAGGGAAATTTTGTGATTAAATAAGAAAAAATACGCAAATACTATTATGGAACGCAAAACTAAAAATAAACATGAAAAAACTACACATCGATCTCACAATAAACGTTTTTTAGATCTGTCATTTCTTCCAAATCAAACCATAAACATAATCCAAACTCATACCCTAAGGTCCCGTTTGGTAGTCTAGATAAGATAAGATGAGATAAATTAAGTGAGATGGGCTTTAAGATTAAAAATTACTGTTGAAATAAGATAAGAGTT
>JAYDZE010343927.1:0-17851 GCA_034509125.1 Monilaria moniliformis
TGTTTTAAGGTAACTGGATGCAACTACTTTTATAGTACATCTACAATTTTTTTTTTTTTTTTCCTTTTCACTATCACAAATTATTGTTAACAATAAGTTGTGATACTAAAAGACAAAAAACCTTCATCTTACATATGAAAATAATCTCAATACCTCTAAATAATTACTTTGTTTAAGTGAAGGTAATTCTAACCACAAAAAAATAATATTTAACTCTAGCTAATTTACTTGAAAATAGACTACTTTATACTTTTGATTAAATATTTAACATATTATTTTAATAAATCTTGAATTTTACATATAAAATTGCAAAAAAAATATTTTTTTTTTCAAAAAAATGATCAGATCTTATATTTTTTTTCGGAATTTATAAGGTTTAATAGCAAGAAATAATTAAAAAATAGAAAATGTATTTTTATCCTTTCCTATTTTTGTTCGATAATTTGATTCTTTACAATAATTATTCTTCTTTTGTGATCAATTTTCTTCTTCTATCCTTTTTCTTGGGAAACATAGACAAATAACTTTCCATTCATCAAATAGAAAATCAGTATCACATTTCACAGAACTAAAGTAACTTGGAATGCCAGGCGACGCATATATATAAATGATATAATCTTCCCAGAAATCATTTTCATATGCAGCCGGATAAGAGCCACGAACGGTGTAGCAGCAGGGTTTCAGCTGGCGCAAGGACAATGGGTTAGGTCCTAAGGCAGCTAGGCGAGATAGACTGTGGCTAGCGGCGCTACTTGGAGAAGCGGCGGTGATAAAGCAGCAAACGTTGGCGGAACGAGCAGCACCGGCGTCGACGCTCGTTTGGCAGCGTCTAAGTGGGAGAGGAGAAGTTCTTCAGCCGCAGAAGCAGCGAGATGGTGGCGGAACAAGAGCAGTGGCAAGACTACTCAGCAACAGCGCTCGTTCGGTGGATGCAATGGCGGGCGGTGTGTAGATAGCAGAGAGAGGGAGACATGATTGATGTAATATTTTTTGATATAAAGTTGATAATTTAGTGTTTAATTTAATATTCCATATAATTTGGGACATATTTGATAAAATGTGTATATTTTAAGATTTAAAGTAATATTTACCCTTTTGTTAAAATAATTATTACCCATAATTTACATATATTGTTGAATTTTTAGATGGATTATATGTGAACTTTTTTTCCTACCTAAACTAGTACTCAAATATTGTATATAAGAAAGTATTTAAAAAATATATAATATTATGTCTTTATTTTTCTTTTTCTTGAACTTATTGATAATTTGACTTACAATTTATGTTTAGTATTTATATTTATAGTCACTTAATTTTATTGATTGTCGTGCATTGCACCACTAAGGGTATGTTTGATAGGATAGATTAGGCCAAGATTAGATTATTAATTATAACTATGTCTAGTTATAATTAATAATCTAATCTTGGCCTAATCTATCCTATCAAACATACCCTAAGTGTACTAATTACCATATAACATTGTGGCCATGGTATTTTTGTGTGTGAATAGGGAGAGAGGCAATCAAAGATCAAATCCTTAAACTATTTTAAATAAATAAATAGGAGTAAATGTGCAGAATTAGATCGAGTAAGAACTACTAGGTAAGTTGAACAGTTTAAGCAAATTGTCACAAACTGTATATAATTTCCCACATCGTTATCATATTGCTAATTCCTAATATTTATAAGTGGGCAGCTATCATTATAGTTCGCCGAGCTGAGTAACGAGGGCTTGTCACCCATGTGGGGGCAATAATTTGATTGGATGTTGGGCTGAATCACTGGTTGGGCTTTCGATTGCAGACTCTTGCCCGCCCGTTCCAAGCTGAGAGTTGGGCTACGTGGTTCGAGCGAATGCTAGGGCTTCGTAGCCATTAGAGCGGACGGCACCGCGTCAGGCTGGTTTCACAGAGCCAGCGTTAACGTCCCGCTCTCGGCAGTGGAAGGATAACGGGCCGGTGCTCTCCTAGTCCATCAAAGCCAGATGGGTCAGCCCAATTAGACAATCACTTTTTTTTTTTTTTTTTTTTTCTTATAAAGTATTTTTTTGGGTCACTTTTTTGTATAAAGTATTTTTGGGGTCATTTTTATATTTTAATTTTATAATAAAAGGTGATGGAATGAGTTAGTGGAATGTGAAATTTATTTATCGAATATAGTAAAAATAAAATGAGATATTTATTGTGTAATTTTATTTTTGACAAAATGGAACATTTTAATGCATCTATTTGTTGAAAATCGAGTTCAGCCATATAAGGTGGATTCCTCAAGTCAAGCTCTTGGCCGTGTTAAAATGGCAACGGATTCCCACTCCAAACTGCATATTACGTCTTGCGAGATAACAACACTTCACTAAATAACAGATTGGTGCAAAATTGTACACAAAGCCCAAAGAAGAAAGCATTGACGAGAGAAATGGAGTTGGATGGTAAAGTTGACACATCGATGGGTTTTCCCTGTGGATGTCAAAGCTATTATATATCGCAAATGGTTCAGCCAAAAGCTCCATTGGTTCTTCATCTTCTGGAAGAATGGGTCTAGTTGTCATGGAAGATATATCAGACAACCAAAAATTACGGGGCTTTAAAGAAAAATAAAAACTAAAAAAATCGCCCACCGTGGGGCTCGAACCCACGACCACAAGGTTAAGAGCCTTGCGCTCTACCAACTGAGCTAGACGGGCTTGTTGAAAGGTTCAAGAAATTGATTTTGACATAATATTAGGCGAACTATCAACTTCGAGATCCATTGCAAATCTTATTGTCAAGACAATCTACAATAATTGAGTTTCCAAAAGATATATCAAACAAATACTTATTCTTAGATAAATATTTCTTTCAAACAACTTTCGCAGGTATAATTTTATACTTACAATTACAATTAAGGTATTTTTTTCTCTGATAAACTTTTGAAAATTGACTATCTCGATTTCATAACTCGATCTTCTCTTAAATTTTCAACGAAGCACCCTCTATTTTGTTATTTAAAAAGAAAAATACCTGATCAGTTTTCCGGTATGCCTGACATATAGAAGCTTGAAGGGAGTTCGGACAACCGAATATTAAAACGAGCTGAGCTCAAACCGGCTAATATTCATATTCATAAAAAATATCTATATTCATAAATATATTTTCTATGTCTAACAAATGTGTATCTTAATTTTCTTGTTCGACCATCTCTAAAATTGTATCACTTTTTTTTAATCATTTATCCGTTCAAGTCCATTTTTTCAACGCATATTTATTGAAATTTGTGTAGAACTAAAGTGATCCAGACCCGTTATCCAAATTTGCAGGCCTAAATTAACTAAATGGTCTAAAATAGCCCTACCAATCACCATATCCATAACCTTAGACGTTCTGCCAACAATTCTTAAACACTAGTGTTTTTTTCTTGATTCTCGTGGTTTTTGACCAAAGACATTAAATCCTACAAATAAAAAATAAAAAATCAAATCGACTATTTGTATAAATGTAAGTCACCATGTATCAGTTTCATCATCGCCCAAATAATTTGTCAACATTCAGCCAAAGTCTCAAGGCAACTCAAAATCACTCTCGCTCCTAATGGGAAACCCACGAGAGTCACAGTCCTCGAGAATTACAAAGGCAAAGGAAAAAGGCAGAAAAATATTATTTCTTCTTTCAAAGAAGATCAAGGAGAAGAAATGCGTTAGCAACTAAGCTGCACTTCATCATCTAATCACCTAAGATGTTGGCAACATGAATGTTATCAATATTCCATCCAAAATTATCTATACTTTTATTCATGCTAATTAAAATTAAGTTTCTTGTGTAAGACTTGGGTCCCTATACTTATATTTATGTTAAAATTAGGTCATTGTCCTACACCTAAAACAAAGACCTGATTTTTACATAGCTAGAAGTTCAAGGACTTAGTTTTTACAAACAAAAGTTTAGAGATGTAATATAAAGTAAGTGAAAGTGCGTATAAATAAAAATACAGGGGCACAATTTATTAAAGAAAAAAGAAAAAAGAAAAAAAAAAGTACTTGGCTACACTTTCTTCTTTGGAGTTGAGGGTGGCGAAACTAGGGATCGAACTTTGTCTCTCATCCTTACAAAGGGGGAGGAATACCACATTACCACTAGGTGTTATTTTATATTTTTAGTAAATATATTAGTTAAAAAATATATAATTATTATTTTTAATCATATGATTGTAACTATTTATTTTATCATTTTGCAAAACCTTGAAAGCTCATTTAAATTCTTGTATATGATAATTAAAAAAAAAAGTTGAAAGTATTGAAATTATTAATTACTAAAAATAAATTAAATTTCCGTTGCCGGGACTTGAACCCGGGTCTCTCGGGTGAGAGCCGAGTATCCTGACCAACTAGACTACAACGGATTCATGAAATCAATATTAAAACTAAACTATATAAACATATAGAAAAAACCAACCAAAAACCCTTCTTCTCAGTTCTCACTTCTAACTCTTCTCTCCCTCTCTCCTCTTTTTCCAACTCTTCTATCCACAGCGGCCTGTTGTCTGATTACTTGTCTGCTTCCAGGTACTTCTCTGATTTGTTTCGTGAATATGTTTTGTTTGTTCCCTTCATTTTTTCTTGTTTGACTGCCTAGGAATTGTATGGGGCTGCATTTCTAGTGTGATTGCTCATTTTATTTGGCTGAAGTTGAAGTAGCACAAAGTTCGATTACCTTCTTGTGCAACGCTAATGGAGAAATCGTAAAATTCTAGGTCAAATTTGTATGCAAGGGTCGTGGTTTGTATTTTAAAGCTTTTCATCGTTGGGGCCGACGATATAGGATTTTGAGTTCCATCGTTCGATTACCAGTTTGGGTAATAGTATTTGTTTGCGAAAACAATTGAGCAGCTGAATCAATTGATAGAAGGAGGAAAGAACATAGATATTAATTAATTGATAATAAAACATTATAAATTGAGCTAGGCTTGCTGATTGTGAAAGAGTTTGGGAAGAAACAAGATATTAGAGAGTGTGAACTTCGGTTTCTGGAACAATGAGTACATTCTTTTTGAGAGAGTGTGAGCTCCTTTACTGTTTAATGCGGAGGAAAAGTTGCAATTGCTGGAGATTCAAAGGCTGTGATTACTGCCTTTTCTTGTCAGGGTTATAAACAAATAGAATAGCGAATGAATTTTCTAGATATTGTGGTTAAAGGAGTTGGGATGCAGTGGTTTGCATTTTGTGTATTGGCCTTCTTTGTGTATGGCGACTTCATATGCAATGCAAATGTGTTTGATGTCTAAAAGGGATTTTCAAAGGTAAAGAATATCCATGGGTAGGACTTAACCACCTCGGCAATGGCTAGGACAATTTTAAATTAGATGTTACTTTAGACGCATTGTTTTGATCGATGGGGCATCCCTCTGATGCATGTCATGTTAGCAGTTTTCCTGACTTGTTTTAATTTGCTTTCCTCGCAGTATTGGTTGTATGTTTTTATGTGATATTATTGTCAGTATAAGGGCATGCCCTCCTTATTGACAACATGTTTATGTTTTTCCTCTAAACTGAGTTGGTGCACCTTAGGCTCTTTAACCTATATTTTGCTTCTCTTTATTTTATTTTTCTGGGTGCGCTGTGCAGCCTTTCATTTGTCGCATAAATTAGCAACAGCTTACACCTGCCCAGGAGCGATGTCATCTGGGTTAACTTGTAGCCCCTTGAGATATAGCATGGGCTTACCTGCAAGAGGGCTAGGATCACATAAGAAGCAGTTCTCTTTCGTGCCTAGTTTTGGGTTATCAACAAATCTTCTTTTTCTGGAAAGGTAAAATCGCCTCTGTTCACATATAGATTTTGTGTGCATAACTTGTAGTCACTAATATCTTGTATTTACAATCATGTAGAAATGGTTTGGCTGCATCAACTTGGAGATATAAACAGAGAGTGCCTTCTGTTAAGTGTGCAATGGATGCTACCTTTGGAGATTCTAGTAATGATTCAACTGGTAAATTTTGTGATTTTTTCTTGGCCCATCATTCTATAAGCTTTTATGATAACCTTCCTGATCCTATGCTCCTCGAAAGAGTTTTGTTTAACGCAAATTGCACTAACGTATTTGAGCCTCTCATTGAATCAATCAGAGGGAAACCTTATACTTTCTACTTTGTATGTAACTTATATTTAGGAGTTTAATCTTTTTGGTCTATGGTAATTTGGACTCATGTCTTTATTGCTAGCCCCAAATAATATATGTCAAAAGATCCCCGAAGTTTCTTAATTATTGAATAGAAATGATCGGCTGTACAAGATTCTTCTAGCTAGGTCATATAAAAATTTGTAAATATTGGATGTGGAGGTCCAAATTGTAATATTTGGCATGCTCTTCAAATTCGTGACTTCACGAGATGGCTTTTGATCACATGTTTTTCACTTTACTTATTCATCACTGCGTGTTGCACTTGCTATATAGTCGCATTAGCATTAATGCATTATCAATACCCCTCAGTCTCCAACATTATAAATTTTGGATGTGGAGTTCAGTCTTTCTGAATCTTCATCCTGTTTTTTCCCTCTTGGTGCAGTGATATTTCCTAGAATTAATGTCAAGGATCCTTACAAGCGACTAGGAATCAGTAAGGAAGCTTCAGAGGATGAAATTCAAGCTGCTCGGAACTTCCTAATACAAACATACGGAGGACACAAGGCCAGTGTGGATGCAATCGAAGCAGCACACGATAAAATCATTATGCAAAAATTTTATGAAAGGAAGAACCCTAAGATCAACATCAAGAAAAAGGTCAGGGAAGTAACCCAGCATAAATATGTCCAGGCTGTCACGAGCAGGTTTAGAACCCCATCCACAAGGGTCATTGTAAAAACTTCCGTAGCTTTCTTGGTACTTGGAGTGCTAACTGTACTCTTTCCAACGGAAGAAGGCCCAACACTTCAAGTTGCTATCTCTTTGATACTCACAATGTATTTTATTCATGATCGCCTCAAGACCAAGTTGCGTGCTTTTCTCTATGGGTAAGTCCTCACTTTTTCCAATTGAATGTTATTCTCTGACATCAATTACACAATAGTCATATCATATGTTTTCAAAGAGCAGTCTTATGAAGAAGAAAAAGCATCAAATCCATAATGAGAATTGTTTTGTAGTTCTAAAATAACTTTTCGACTTTTAGAAACTAATACTTGGTTTCTTGGTGACAATTGTTGCTATATTTGTTCAGAGCTGGGAGTTTTGCATTTTCGTGGCTTCTAGGGACGTTCTTGATGGTTTCTGTGATGCCACCAATACTCAAAGGGCCAAGAAGCTTGGAAGTGACAACGTCATTGATAAGCTACATTATCCTTTGGATTTCATCTACTTATCTTCGATAATCACTTCTTTTATACATAACCATAGTTTTCCAGATTAATGGTAGCTTCTTGCGGTAATGGAAGAACTGATGTGCTCGCAGTAGCTATTCTTGCTGTTACAAAATGTCGGTACAGATTGATCGATAGATTTCTCTGCAATTTGTTTGAATTTATACGTAGCGAGGACAATTTTCCATAGATGAGGCTACAAGGTTGTTGAGTTTTGTGGAGATGGCTTTACATGAAACCTTGAGACAACTGTTATGAGTTAATCTTACTTATCTGAGTTGCAATATACCAAAGGGCTGATTCACTGTTTTGTCTGCGTTTCTCTTTCTGCAATTGCATCAGTTTCAACAAGGAACGTGTCTCATTTTGCAGGACTTTCATTTTAGCATCTTTTGCTGTAAGAATATGGGCTTGATGCCCAAAGAGACAAAATATTTTTCAAAATTTATCCCAACTCTAAAAGTATGTTTTTTCTAGCCAAATAATCCAGAATGCCTTTTAATAATTTAAATAAAATAAAAATAAATATTAGTCTTTCCGATCTGTACCACCACCGGAGATGCTGCATGACTAGTGGCGGACGAGAGTTGTTGTTGCGCCGCGGCGGAGAGATGAGAGGAGAGAAGGCTCGATATGCAGCCTCACATCCCAAAAGCTGCTACGGAAACAGTGTTATAGTTTGTGGCTAATTTCAACTTAAAATATCGTAGATTCCAAATATTTTTTTTTTTTTAAATTATGTTTTTCCTTCTTACAGTAAATAACTAGTATTATAAGCAAAAAAAAAATAAAAAATTCTAATCAGTTTTTTTTTTTTCAAATGAAATCAGAAAACTTGATTTAATAAATAACTTTATGCTAGTTAGATTAATTCGAATAACTGCGGCCAAAAGGTTCGGTAAATCAGTTATATTACATTAGCATATGCTAACAGAATCGAAAAAATCCACGTGTGTTTTTTCTTGTCTTTCACGGTTCCACCATCATATATAACTTCGGACTTCAATTCACAATCCGAAAAAACCCAATTCCACTGCATTTCCATTCAAATTGAACACCCTCTAGCTCTCTCTCTCTCTCTCTCTCTCCCTCTATCTCTCTCTAGCCCTCCATTTTCACAAGGGCTAAGAAGCAGAGGAGTCTGAATCATCATCAACCCAGTTTCCTAATACCAATAACAATCCAACATTGTATGGAAAAGGTTTCCATCGCTTGATCAGACTTTCCCAAGTTTCAGGTAAATTCGATGTTGTTTGTTTCTAAGCCTCATGATCCATTAATCCACTACATTTAGAAATTCATCATAATGCATGAATCGGAAGAACATGCAAATATATAGATTTCCAATCTCATAAACTGTCATGATCACAAATGAGTCTGTTTCAGCATGTCATCATCATTGGTTGTTGCACGATTTACGTCATTTACATTCTTTATTCCCCTTTTTGGCAAATTAATAATCTTGATAATTGTGATCAGGAGTTTAGGGGGAAGAGAGATAATGGAGAGTGGAGGGGAGTTGATAAAAGAGAATGGGGAGAGGATTTTGGTGTGTGTGAGATTGAGGCCGTTGAACGACAAGGAAATCTCGAGCAACGATGTTTCAGATTGGGAATGTGTCAGTAGTAATACTCTTGTCTACAAGAATGTCAGCCATCTTGCTTCTGGGGCATCCACCTATCCCACTGCCTACACGTTTGGTAACAAAATTAAACTTGGCTTTGATATTAAATTTTTGTATCTTTAAATGATCATGAGAACAATGGTACATTATCGTTTGATCTTTTGATATCTACGTAGATCGCGTATTCAGGAGTGATAGCTCCACAAAAACAGTATACGAACAAGGAGCCAAGGATGCTGCTATTTCAGTTGTCCATGGAGTAAATTGTGAGTAATATGTTTATTTTTTTTATTTTTCTCTTTTGGTTGAATCTGCGTTTAATACTGATGAGTGTTTCCTTAGCAACTATTCTCGCGTATGGTGAAAGGAGAAGCGGGAAGACGTATACGATGACTGGGATTACTGAGTGTGCCATAGCAGATATATATGACTATATACAGAAGGTGTTCTTTCTTAAGGGCTAAGCTATGTTCATGTTCCAGATTGAGAGTTAGTGTTTGGTATGGTTATCTGATCACTGGTGGTTTTCAGCATCCGGAGAGAGAGTTCGTTGTGAAGTTTGCTGCTATGGAGGTGTACAATGAATGTGTCCGTGACCTGCTTAGCACAGATAACACCCCTCTGAAACTCCTAGATGATCAAGAGGTGAGCCCTCAAGATCTAGATTCAAACACTACCAAATGCTAACAAAGTTACAAATATGTGAATTGTGTTTTGCTGGTTTGTCTAGAAATGCATATCTAATAGATACGGTTTTCTGTAGAGAGAAACCGTGGTAGAGAATCTCACCGAGGAAATCTTGAGGGACCGAGATCATCTCACCGAGCTGCTTTTTATTTGCCAAGGTAAGGAAATTGTTCAATTGCATTTGTAATGAATGATTTGCTTAAAAAGGGGTTGAAATTCATTAGTCCATTCTTCATCTATGACACAAATCTTCATGGTATAAATCACAAAATGTGCTGTGGAGTTGGAGTTGGCCTCCTAATTCAAATGTCTGTTAGATTTATTGGTATATACAGTACCTTGGCTTCTGAATGTTTCTTTCTGTCTATGGTTGCTGCAGCTCAAAGACAGAATGCAGACATATCGCCTAATAAACTGAGCCTCCAATCTCACCAGATTATTAGACTGGTATTACAAATTTCGATTTTCTGCATATCCTTATACATGGAAATAATAATCTATCAAAATGTGTTGCATAACACTCCTTCACTGAAAAATGTAGGCCTTTTAGTGGTGAGCTGCTTTCAGCAGATTAGGAAAGCTCCATATTTGACCTATTTTTCATCATGGCATTTGATCACACTATGTCTTCGTTCTTACAAAAATCACACTGATCATTATCATAAACGACGATTCTGTTGCTGCAGACAATTGAAAGCTCTCCCCGCGATTATTTAGGGTGGGACAGCTCCAGCACTCTTGCAGCTTCAGTGGTATGCAATATGTGACAATGAAAGCAGTAGTAAGACATGATTCATTGCTTCCAAGTTTCAATAATCTGAATGTGATGCAGAACTTTGTTGATCTGGTTGGAACCGAACAAGCATCCCAATCATCATCTACTGGAACAACGTTCAAAAAAGGCAGACACGCTGATCGCAGTTTGCTGACTCTGGGAGCTGTTATTAGCAGCCTGAGGTAGGTAGCCATATTTATGTTTAATCTGTTTTTAATTGAAAAAACTTGAATTCTATTGTTTGCAAACTATACAGGAAGGGAGGAAATGAAAACATACCTTATAAAGACTCCAAGCTAACTCGAATCTTGCAAACATCACTGGGAGGAAATGCTAGAACTGCCATCATATGCACGATGAGCCCTGCTCGTAGCCACGTTGAGCAATCAAGAAACACTCTTCACTATGCGACCTGTGCAAAGGACGTACCTACCTATGCACGTGTCAATGTAGTCGTCTCTGATAAAGCATTGGTGAAGCATCTGCAGAAGGAGCTAGCAAGGCTAGAGAATGAGATGAGAAGTATCCCTTCCAAAATCACCACTCGAAATTTCTCAACATTACTCAGAGAGAAAGATGCTCAGATTGAAAAGGTAAAACAGATGCCATATCTTGTAACAGATTTTGTTATATCTAGACAATTTTATTAAGAAAAACTGCAGATGGAGAAGGAGATCAAAGATCTGATTCTGCAACGAGATATTTTCCAGTCGCAAGTTAAAGAACTGTTGAAAATGGTTGGAGATACTGCAAGTTCAATCACACAGGTACATTTCACAAAATACCTTATCATATTTTTCTTTGTTGCGTTGATGGTTTCTTTGGTGTTTTTCTGCAGGTAGGAGTGGGGAACTACCCTCATTTACGAGTGCAACGATCACCGGATGTATATGTCCAAGACCAAATCAGTTGTAAATTGGACGAGCCGCCATACTCCGATGCTGATACCTCTGATGTCCTCAGTCGGAGCAATTCAGGATACCGCCCTGTGAAAGTTGCGTATGTTGATTATGGCAACAGCAATGCATCTCCAAATACCCTCCCAAGTGCTCCACACTATACTGAGAGTGACCTGTTTTATGGTTGGCACGAGATCGAGAACCAAACTAGTTCTGCTTTGGAGGACTTGTGCAGGGAGGTGAACTGCCCCGACAAGGAGTATCGCGGACACGGAGAGAATACTTCCAATTTCTCGTATTTTCAGAACAAGACTCGATACCCTGCAGGCAAGGTGCATGTAAATGGAAGTGAGCAAGGATTCACGCCGTCTTCTTTAAAGAAAGACGAGGAAGTCGAGGAGGAAATAACACCAAGGACGAAGCCCTCCAAAGAAGGCCAAGAACTTACTTCAGAGACAGTGGTCAAAGGTGAAGAATCAGAATCAACTCCAGCAACACCTGCAAAAGAGAGAGATGATCATAGCTCCGCCGAGACTCCTGATAATGCTGCATCATCTCTTCGAAAGAATTCTCTGACGCGTGATCAAGCTAGAATCGAGTTTTTAAACAGAAGTATGCAGTTGGTGAGAAGTCTGAGCTGCAACTCTAGTCTTATCTCCGACTCACCTTCTCCATGGTTCAAGATCACAGACTACACACCAGAAAAAGAATGTGAGAGGTGTAAGAAGAAACTATGTGAGTTAAACTCTGATTCCAGTTTGGAGAGATGCCAATCTCGCCCTGAAGACTCACATGAAACTTCGAGGGGTGTCGATTCTACTCCCAAAACGAAAGAAAAGGCTGATGATCTTCCCACAACTGAAGAAGAAACCACTAACAAAACAGTGAGTATAGTTTAATTTCTGAAATTACTATGATTTATTTCGTTTTGAAAGGCATGTTTGTGTGAAGGAAGATATGTGGGGTGCAGGAGAAGGAGAAGGATATGAAAGACACCATAAAATTAGAAGATAAAGGCACAGGTCTAACAAGTTGGCCAGTAGAATTCAAGAGGCTTCAAAGAGAAATAATTGAACTTTGGCACGCTTGCAATGTTGCATTAGTCCATAGAACATACTTCTTCATGCTCTTTCAAGGCGATCCCACCGATGCTATCTATCTCGAGGTAGAGATCAGGAGGATGAAGTTGTTGAAGGAAAAATTCTCTCGAGGGGAGAAGATTGTTGTCGATGGACAACGCCTAACACTCTCCTCAAGGTCCGATTTTCATGTCTCTTACAAGACTTTTATAAACCGTTTTGAGTAGTAAGACTGATTCAGTTTCTATTTTCTCTTGATGAACAGTGCAAAGGCCCTTCGTCAGGAGAGGCGGATGTTGAGCGAGCAGATGATGAAGAAGATATCGGAGAAGGAAAGAGAGAGGCTCTTTGTGGAGTGGGGAATCGCACTCAACACCAAAATGAGAAGGCTGCAGTTGGCTAATCTGGTGTGGTCCAAGGATGGAGACATAAACCACATCAATGAGAGCGCGTATCTTGTTGCAAAGCTAGTCGGGTTTCTTGACCCGGGCCAGACTCCAAGCAAAGAGGTGTTCGGGATGAATCTAACACCCAAGTACTCCACCGGAATCTGCACTTACAGACGCAGTCTTGGTTCTCTCCTGTGATGTTTTTTACTACATAAAGTTGCATTTGTAATAGTCTATTCACCTTTAATTAGGGTCCTCTAAAATTTTGCACACATTGCTCTCTCCTGTTTTTGCATTGAAGAAACATCACAAATTTACATAAATTTTATAGTGTTGCTTAACCTTGTCTGCATGGGGCAGGAAATAGTCAATGTAATAGAAAAAAAATAATTTCAATAAACAATCAAAATGCAATTTTTCACACATCAGAACTGGGTGTCTCAATCATGATTTAACTAATTCAAAAGCCTTTTGCTGATTCTAGATAGGTATTGTGGCATTCCTCAATTACTTTGCCTTCTCTTCTTCAGCTTTAGGTTTTTCTGCATCCGATGCTGGTTTCTGCTCCTCACCCAAACACGTCTCTGGTGCTTTATTGGCCAAAAGGGTTTCTGTGGTTTGGGGCTCCAAAACATGTTTGTCTTCTACTTTTTCTGATGTTTCAGCCAGTGAATTTTTAGCTGGTTTCTCTTCCATCACGTTCTTATCTGTATCTGCAGCTTTCTCCGTCTCAGGTGATTCAGGTTTCTTGTTTGACATCTCACATGGCTTCTCTTCTGAAATCTTCTTTTCAGCTTCTGAAGCTGGTTCGTGCTCCTCGGTTGCTTCTGGTTCCTCAGGCTTCTTCTCTGTTGTTACCATAATCTCAGTTGATTTTTCATCTGTTCCCTTCTTCTCTGTATCCGGAGCTGGACATTGTTTCTCACTTCTCTCAGCCTCTGGTGTTTCAGGTATCTTCTCTGGAACTTCAACCGTTGTAGCCTCAGCAAGTTTCACTTCTTCTTCCTTTATTTCTTCATCCAAAGCTAGTTTCTTCGCATCGGTATTCTCTGTCTCCAGTGTTTCAGGTTCCTTATCAGCACAAGGTATCTCGACTGCCTTGTTTTCCTGAGGTTCTCCTGTCATTTCGAGCTTCAATGGCTCAGCAGGTTTCTCTTGTATTTTCTCTGGTTCGATTTCAACATTTTGGTTGGCTGGTATCTCCTCCTGTGCACATTTCAACTTTAAGCCGTCAGCAACAGGTGCTGCAGCATCAGCAGCTGCTTCGAGCTTCACCTCAGCTGCATCAACATGATTTACATCCTCTGATTCTTTGCCATTACTATCTTCTGAGCTCTTCTTCTCTTCACCCTAAATAATTCTCTAAAAGTTAGATTCAGCATACCAAGAAGAGGTCTACAACAAATCAAAAACCACAAACACATACTTGATTTTGGAGACAGATAAAATTCACTTATGAAATTTAATAAGATCATGTCATGCTTCATTTACTCTATTCTATATTCAATGATGTAAATACAATACAATCCAAAGGATTCACTTGTTCGTTGTCTACGAATTTGTTGCAATAAATCATTTCCAATAATTGTAGACAAGAAAAAGACACATTAGTATTATCCAAAGCATGCAATAATTTTCACTTGTAGCAAGAGATACAAAAACAGTCAAACCAGAAGGTCAATAAATGTGATGAATTCGACTTGTTTCAGTCGTCTGTAAAGGCAAAACAACGCAGTAAATAAAGTGTCAAAAATTGCAGCTAAAACTCCACTGACATTCTAATCAAGCAAAAAAAAAGCATGCTATATCACATATAAAGCAATACTGAAAGTTGAAAGGCCGCAGAAAATCACTTTTGAGTCGGAAACATCATGACTCATGAGAGTCGTGTGATACTTCATTTTCAATCAAATTCAGATTTCAATCGGAAACTTAAAATGCACTTCACATTCTCCAAGTTATTAACATTAAAACGATAGTGTAAAATCCTAATACAGCAGAGACAGTAACGAAATAGAACAAAGAGAAGATAAAACAGAATATAGTCTAATTTTTGACATATTCACACAGTAATAAATGTAAATGCATATATTTATACCGATCTCACCTCTTGAAGCAAAAGGCCAAGCGATTGACGACGCTTCGCTTCGTCATCCACCGCCGGCGCATCATCCTTCTCCACAGCCACTTCTTCGACCAGATTCACCTCCCCCTGCTCCACCTCACACTTGACGGCCGGCGGCGGCGCGGTGGAGGCATTCTTCAGCAGCGTGAACTTGCTCGCACACGCTCCCATTCTGTAAATTTGTCTGTATTAGCGATTATTTGAGCTTGTGTTTGTGAAAACAAGGCAGGAAACCCGCAGCTGTGTAGAGAGAGAATAAGAAGATGAATGAGAGGAGAGAGTATATATAGGGCGCCAGAGAAGGGGTGCAGGTGCAGCACTCCTCTCTACTCCGACATACATTCTATAATTTCTGAATATATTGGTTACACTTTCCTCCATAAATTCCTACACTTTGACCGACGCCTACAATTTTCAACCATTTGTCAGCTTGTAATATGAAATCCAGCTAATATCGATCTACCAAATATATAATACAATTAAGCGCAACTTAATTAGTAAAATGTTTTTCCTCCAATTAATGGATCGAATTTGAGTCATCATAATCACGAGGTAAATGAAGAATTATTATTGATAATATGAAATCCAACTAATATTGATCTAACAAATATATAATACGATTGAGCGCAACTTAATTAGTAAGATGTTTTTCCTCCAATTAATAGATCGAGTTTGAGTCATCATAATCATGAGGTAAATGAAGAATCATTATTGATAATAAGAATTTTTTTTCAATTTTTCATTTTTAACTTCAAAAAAGTGACAGTTGGGAAAAAAAATTATTTTCTCGGATTCTCGTATTAATTGATATCATAGACATGCTAATATGGAATTATTCATTAGGATCAGTATGTATAATTTTTAAATGATGTCTTATTATGTTCAGTTTAAAACAATACTCTATAACATTCACAATATACTTCAATGTAATCAGAATTAATATATATATATATATATATATATAAGTTAATGGAATATTAAAAATTAATAGTTCACGATATGATTCAGTAGTATTTGTTCTCTTTATAAAAATGAAATATTATGGGTAGGAATCTCAATTCTTTCGTCCTAAAAAATAAAAATGGTTAGTCCATTAACAAGTTTATGATTTGATGGAATTATATGAATAGTAACAAATATAATTATATATATATATGCTAATAATAAACTCTTAATATGAAAAATGACTAAATTACAAAATGCAATTGTATGGCTAAATTACATTTTAAATCTTAAGCTATTAATATTTTGAAGAGTTAATCATGATTTGTGTTTCTAATTTTGAGTTTTTTCTGTAAAATGTCCTCAATTTTTATTTTCTATTTAAAAACCTTCATTTTTTTCGAAAAGTTTGTTTTATGCCTTGCTTCATATATTTTGGCGATATAATAATGAGTCAGCTCGCTGACTGCTATGACGATTTTTTTTCCAGCTCAGAATCTAAACAATGTCGTTTTACAAAAAAATAAAAATAATAATAATTCCACCTCAAAATTTTGAAATTGCGCATAAATCCCTAACATTTTGGTGCGCAACAACTAAAATACACTACTAAAAAAAAGAATTTAAAAAAAAAAAGAAAAAAGAATTGAATAATGCATTGTTCTCGACATTAATTAATTTATTGCATATGAGATGCTAGGAATTTATATGCAATTTGGGGATAGATATCACAATTATGATAAAATCACTGTAACTAGCACACAACTAACAAAAGCATTGCAGTGTTCACATTTTGGCATCGAAAAACTAACATGACTCACCTCAATTTATCAATTTGTGGATTAAAACGGCACAACTTCCTTTTCACCTTATTTATACAACAATCTATACATATATAATGTGCGAGTTGTGTGGAAAATTACATGAATGCCATTTTAGGCGGGAACCCTCATGAATTCACTACGAGCTTATGTTACAAAAAGCTGATGCATAACATAAAATTTTAAACAAAGCTTCATGTTATAAAG
The DNA here is from genome assembly GCA_034509125.1 of Monilaria moniliformis. NCBI lineage: Eukaryota > Viridiplantae > Streptophyta > Magnoliopsida > Caryophyllales > Aizoaceae > Monilaria > Monilaria moniliformis. Next base: position 16,876 of record JAYDZE010343927.1, read on the forward strand.
TGACATCTGCCAAAGCCACAGTGTTTCTCTCTCTTTTTTCTCTTTCGAGTCTTCCCAAAGAAGACACTGTAGCCTTTTTTTTCTTTATTTTGAGTCTTCCAGAAGAAGCCATTGTAGCCTGCGTATTTTGAGTCTTCCCGAAGAAGTCACTGTAGCCTCTGTGTTGTAGCCTGTGTATTATCTGTTGTGCAAAGAACTTGGCGTAAGAAATCAGCTGTTAATATTTAGAAACCAGTGGTTAATAGATTGACTAGGATAACAACACATGTTCTGCCTTTATTCAGCAGATTTTGACTCATTTCTACCTAAATTAGATATGAATTTCAATCACTGTATCACATCTCTGATCCATATTTTTTAAAATCGTAACAGATTTGAATTCAAATAAAAAAACAATAAAAAAAGCCAAAACCCTTCAGCAACTATCTATAAATACCAATGAACAGAATCAGACAATCCCATCTGTGAACAAATTCTTCTATATGTTGCTAGGTTCTTTTCTTTCTCTTTCGTTCCAGTATGAAAATTTTATGTTCTATGTTATGCATGCTCTAAGTTATGTCTTAATTTTTCTTTTCACTTTTAATTTAGTCCAGTGACGAAAACGGCCTTAATATGCAATTAAGATTCATATTTGTAACATTTATCTATTTTGTAATGTTTCAGTTTTCGAAATATTTTTTAGCTGGGTTTTAGGTTGCGTCTGTTATCTGTTTTTAATTTGATTGAGATTGGAAGAAGAAGAAGAAAAAGAAAAAGAATGAACCTGATGTTGGCCGACGTCAGCGGCTACGGAGTTCACTGTCGGGCTGTTTTTGGCAGAGACGGTGATTTTGAGAAGACAGGGACAGAGTGTATTTTCGGTTTAGAGAAAGAGGGGTTTGTGTGTGTATAGTTGCTTCTAGGCTTAGCTTAGAGGAGGGTCTCCATGGGATGAGATGATGGAGCTTTGGATTTTGAAGAGAAATGGGTTTTG
>JAYDZE010344038.1:0-17844 GCA_034509125.1 Monilaria moniliformis
GCAGCCGAACTGGCTGCGCCGACCTGGTCATGCCGAACTAATGGTTCGTGGGCTGGGCCGCATTATCGTTGGGCCAGACCTAGCGAATGGGTCGGTCTTGCAGTGGATTGGGTCGCGTATCCTATCAGATAGGAATGAAGTTCCGAATCAATCCGTATTGTTAAAGTACAAGGTAGACCACCACCCATTCGCCTTGGAACTTGTGTTGAAGCCTTGGCACTACTGCGTAGATTCAAGAAAGAAATTTTAAAGTTATGGTTACATGTAAAATTAGTCTACAAATATGAGATTGTTTGATAATATAGTAAAATAAGATTGAATAGAGCTCATGAACTTAAAAGAATTCTAGTTACCTAGAATTATAGGTTTGGATGAATTCTAGTTAGATTGGGTTATTGCTTATTATGGTTTTTTACTTTATTTATAAATAATCTATCATTGTAATTGTAGAGTGTATAATATTTTTATCATAAATTTTATAATGGAGAAATAAGCAATGCCCTAGACGTTGTTTCGTAGATATAAATTGGGTAACCAATTTTCGGTGTATTTTTTTTTTATTAATTTTTTTTAAAGATTATGCAGACAACAAGATTGGATTCCCTTAGTGACAATAATATCTGTGATATTATTAATTCGATTTTGTCTAGTGGCAAGCATGTGTGCTAAATACTAAATGAGTACGAAAGATTCTTGTCACTAGCTGCTTTTAATAAAATATTTTAAAAAAATTAAATACATGCACGTGTTTTTAATTCGGTTTTTTTTTATATATCACATTAATTAAAAAGAGAGAGAGAAAGTTGCACTAAATATGTGTTTGTTATTATTGGAGTGAGCATGTTATTGCCCATTAACAAATGTGCAATTAGAAGCATAAGCTTTGATAATTATAACTTGAACCGATATAATAGTGGTATTTTAACGTTTTTTACTAAATATAATGTAATATATTTGACATGACTTGATCATATATGTCAATATTATCTTCTTTTTCGTTCTTGTTTCATTAGAATCTTATATATTCTAATTTACTATTTAAGGCAATTTTCTTTTCTTTTGAATCTTCTTTTATTAATAACTTAAAATTCAAAACAATATAATATTTCTTTTATTAATTTAACCCACTAAACTTTGAATGATATATTCTAGTGATACTTAGGTCACATCAGAGTTGCCAAGTCTAATATTAATTGACAAGAAACAAAAAAAAATGTACTTAGAATTCTCACTAGTATGCGTTGCTAAGTTATTGAGTTATATATTTCTCACTCGGGTGAGAGCAGTGGAGTTCAGAATCAACACTGCATTATTGAAGAACCAGGCAAACCACCACAAATTGATCTTGAAACTTGAGTTGAAGGCTTGGTGTTGATGCATAGATTTCGAAAAGAGATTTTTTTTTAAAGCATTTCGAAAAGAGATTTAAAGTTATGGTTATATATGAAATCAATCTCTAAATGAGAGATTGTTGGGTTATGGATAAGATTAGAATACAGTTGATGAGTCTGGAAGAATTTTAGTTAACATAGAATTCTAGATTTGGAAGAATTCTAGTCAAATTAGGGTTATGCTTATTAGGATTTTATCTCTTGTTTAAAATTAATCTATCATAATATCTTCAGTAGAAGTTTTTTAGTTGAGAGATCATGGCTTGACAGTATCCGTAAATGAAGTCTCATGAAGAGGAACTGGATAACCAATTTTTGTGTATATTTCTTGCTTTTTGTATTTGATGTTCTTCTAAAAAGAGAATATGAGGCAAAAGATTCACTAAATAAATAAGTAATTGAAAAATATATCTGACTAAATAAAAAAAATTGGACCCTACTTTGCAGAGTAAAATGGGGTGGCGCTCTTCATTTCTACTAACCCATTCAGAGCATGAGCATCAGCGGCTTGCAACGCGAGCCGCCTGCAATTGCCCTTGGCAGCCCGCTATTGCAAAGCTTCGAGCCGCCGCCTCGAGCCCTCGCAACGGCTCCCTGTCTGAGCCCCGCCCCCACGCGCTCGTGTCGTGCACGCGCGGGCCGCGCCCAATCGCGTCGCGCGTGCGTGACACGCGCCAAGCGCGCGATTGTGCATCAATTTTGACACGTAAAATATTTTTTTTTAAATTCGTTTTTTCTAATTAAAAAATGAAATTTTATTTAATAAAAACCAAAATTCAATTTTCTAATTTTATAGAAAATCAAAAATTGATTTTTTATAGCAATTTTTATCTATATAGAAAGATCATATTTATAAACTCTTCCAAAACATTCTCTTTTGATGTATTCTCGATATGGGATAAATGTGTGGTTTAAATAGGTAGGAGTAAAGTGTAGGATTTGTTAAATTTTCGATATGGGATGAATTAATCACTTATGAAACCAATAGGTCTTGGGTTCAAAATCCAACACCATCAATTATTATTTTTTTGAAGTTTTTTTCTTTATTTTTTGATTTACTTAAAATTTAATTTTCTAACAAATAAATAACCAACAAATATTTCTATCAAGTGATAATCAAGAATATGTAATGCTAATAAAAGTTGAAATTTTAATATTATTATACTAAATTAATAATTATAAATGTTACTAGTTGATGATAATATGTCATATTAGAATTTTAATTAATGTATTTTTTGAATTTCTAAAATTTAATTTTAAATTTTGATATTGAAAATGATATGAATTGATGATTATATATGTTACTAGTTGATGATAATATGTAATATTATGATTTTAATTAATGTATTTTTTTATTTCTAAAATTTAATTTTTAATTTTGATATTGAAAATGATATAAATTTATGAAATAATTTAAAAAATAAGAGATGAATAGTATAAGAGAAAGTTAATGCTCTGCTGCAGGGAGTAAAACTTTAAGGGAAAATTTGATATGAGGCTGATGAATAGTGTAAGGGAAATAGGAAGGCTCGGCCGCCACTGTGGATGCTCTTAAATTCCTGAATTGGAGAAGATTATTGTATAGAAAAATTGGAACAAGAAAGTAAATTTTATAATCCCGTAATTTCGGGTAAAACGATTGGGTAGTCTCGATTTAGTCGATTCGATAATCGGTTCGGTATCGGGTAATAGAATTTGGGCAATTTCGGTTTCGGTAACCCGAACCGACCGAGAGCCCGACACTTTATCATTTCCAAAATTCCATCGCAGGAATACCTCTGGACATCTTATCATCGTCTCCTCTGCTAATTCAAATTTCTTGTTTCTGTATGACTTCTTAGAGATTGTCTGAAGAGAAAATCCCAATAGTTCTCCCTAAGTCTTGCTTTTCGCCAAGTTAATTAAGGTATTTTTTTTCTCTCTTCACAGTATGCTATTACAATTCTAAACAAGAATCAGCTTACTGTAACTTTTTTCGGAACGTGCGTTTGGTTTCATCTTCCGTTTGTTGTTAAGAATCTGAAATATTATATTTCTCTGTGACACTGTAATTGCTTACGGAATATAGGTTTTATGTTTTACTTTCATATTTCATGCTCCTTGGAATGTATTGTCTGCATATCTTAAGTTTTCAGTGTTTATCTTTCCAATTACTTTAATTGATGCAAGTGCTATGTTTTTTAATGGTTTGTTTTCGTGTGTGTATAAGGAGAGATGGCATTATTTTCAAATATATGGTGTTTCTTGCAGCTCGTAAACTTGGATCAGATGCCTGAACCAGTTTGCCTTTGGTTGTATTTTCATTTCATTGGCACCTCCTTCTAATTAGTAGTGTAGTCGTCGAGAAACTTCTTTTCCGGAATTCCAGGAAAAGAAATTTGCTTATTTTGCTCCTTCATAGTGCAGAGTTCTGATTGTCTAACTTTAACGTTAGAGGGAATGAAGATTGCAAGCTGTGCTAGCCACGCCAGACCATGTCTTCTTCTTGTGCATTGCGACTTGCCTGCTTTCGCTTTCCATGGATCACAATTAATATCCATCCCGTCTCCGTGCATTTCAAGTAATTGTATGAAGAGATGTGGATTGGTGATGAATATTCATTCCTCTGTTGCTGGCCGAACTCGTTCATCCACCTCCAAAGTGTCCAAGGGAGATAAATATAATAGGGAGCGGAATGACGTTAATCCTTCTTCATTTTACACTCACCCTAGTTTATTAGAGCTGAAGAATGAAAGGATTGCTAATCGTGCCCGTGTGTATGAGTTCTTAAGGGGTATTGGTGTTGTTCCTGATGAGCTTGACGGATTAGAGCTTCCTGTCACTGTTGAGGTCATGAAAGAGCGTGTGGACTTCCTTCACAAGTTAGGGCTTACAGTTGAAGATATTAACAATTACCCTCTTGTTCTTGGCTGCAGTGTGAAGAAAAATATGGTTCCGGTGCTGGATTTCCTTGGCAAACTGGGTGTCCAGAAATCTACTTTTACGGAATTCTTGCGCAGGTATCCTCAAGTCCTCCATGCTAGTGTTGTGGTTGACCTTCAACCAGTTGTTAACTATCTTCAGGGCATGGATATTAAACCTAATGATATTCCTCGAGTCCTCGAGAGATATCCGGAAGTTTTGGGATTCAAGCTTGAAGGCACCATGAGTACTTCAGTTGCTTATTTGGTTGGAATTGGAGTAGCGAGGCGTGAGATTGGAGGAGTGTTAACTAGATACCCGGAGATATTGGGTATGCGGGTTGGTCGAGTGATCAAACCTTTTGTGGAGTATTTGGGAAGCTTGGGAATACCGTGCCTAGCTGTTGCTAGGTTGGTTGAGAAGCGGCCTCATATCCTTGGTTTTGGACTTAATGAGAGGGTGAAACCAAATATCAAACTGCTTTTAGAGTGTAATGTTAGACAGAAGTCACTTGCAAATGTGATTGCTCAATATCCTGAAATCATGGGCATCGACCTGGAAGCAAAGCTTCTTAGTAAACGCAGCTTTCTCAACTCCGTTGTAGAAACAAGTCCTGAAGAATTTGGGAAAATCACGGAAAAGATGCCCCAAAGTGTAAGTCTCAGTGACAAAGCAATTGTGAGGCATGTCGATTTCCTAAAGGAATGCGGATTCTCTGTAGAACAAGTGAGGAAGTTGGTTGTCGGGTGTCCGCAGTTGTTGGCCTTAAACGTTGACATCATGAAGCTAAGCTTTGATTTCTTTAAGTCTGCAATGGGTAGGCCATTGGATGATCTAGTGGCTTTCCCAGCTTACTTCACTTACGGCCTCGAGTCCACTGTTAAGCCAAGACATAAGATGATTGCGCAGAAGGGAGTCAAGTGTTCTCTTGCTTGGCTCCTCAACTGTTCGGATGAGAAATTTGAAGACCGAATGAACTACGACTCGATTGACTTGGAAGAGATGGAGGAAGATTCATCATTTCACCTCGATAGCTTAATGAAACCCAGGATTCAAGTCTTGGATTCTGACAGCGATATCGATGATGAGTATGCATGAAAGCTGTGTCTTGCGTGAATGATGATGGCAATCAACATGAGTCAAAAGCTACTAGAGAGCGTTTCCTCATCTTCTAAAGTAATCTTTTATGCAAAGCACAGGAGCTAACCGGAGAAAATTGTGAACCTCTTTTAACATTTTGATGTGCTTGTCTGAGAGTAATCTACACTTTGTCAGAAACAGAGAAAAAGATGAATGCGATGAGATAATGTGAGTGAAAAGAGTTTTAAGAGAAATGGAACTTGAGGCCCGAAGACGCTTCGCCAGGGGCCCGAGTATCGACCAAGTATCGTGAATCCTGGTGTTTAACACTCTACTGATGATGTAATTTTCGTCCTAGACTGTTTCCAACTACGAATCATGTATAACAGTTGAAGATTTCAGACTTTGCATTCAATGAATCAGTTATATATACACCATAATATTGAGCATCTCAACTTGATTTCCTGCATCTATATGTATAAAACCTGAGTTATCTAGGAATATACATTTGGGTGAGTTATCTAATAGATGCAGCAGATGTTTTAAAGTTGAGGTCCATGAGCTCTTTGTTGTAATTATGTAGGCCTTTTTAGACAAGTTATCTAATAATGTATTGAATGTTAATCAAATTTACTATCTCCAATGTGGATCATTTTGGTTTTATTGGAAGCCTTTTGCAGATTTTTTCATCTATATATATGATAGGAGATTCTTCTGTTTGCACCACCCCTGCTTCTATTCTGTCTATGATTGTTCTTTTGCTATTTTTGTTGTTTCCCTTCTTCTTACTTTGTTCATATGGCTCCTTCCATGACTTTGTTTTGTTGAAAGCATACATTCTTACACTATTTTAGTGTTAAAGCCGCAGTATAATCGGAGATAGTCTTAGGTTTCAATGTGAAGTTTAATAGTTTTGTGAATTTGTAAAGCAGGTCATTTATTCATCCTATATTTTTCTCATTTACCATAAACATAACACTTGTGTTATTATGATCAAATAAGTACATGGAAAATTGAAATGAATCTTCTTGTATAACACAGAGTGCAGTGGGTCTTGTCAGTGGACAGGGCATTGATCAACTTTTATACCAGGCGCGGTGGGGCACTTGGCCAAGGGGCAGTGATCGTCGATGTGCAACCCCCACCAGCTAGGTCTGGCGATGCCTTAGTACTGCAAAGCGAAGTAACAGAGCGTCCCCATGAAGGCTACCCCGACGTCGAGGCCAGCCGATAGAATGTAGTTGTGCCGAGCCTACCAACCCTTGTATCTCCGGTACAACACCAAGTTGAAGATGATCCCCACAGTAAACCAAGACACGCTGTTGACAGCTTTGGCTACAGGCATCCCCATTGTCCCTGACAGAATGATGGGGATGTTGATGCAGCTGATCCACCTCTTCTCTGGGTACTTGCGCGCAAAGTACCAGACGGGGACGGGCGCCACCAGCCCGAACAGGAAGAAGTAGTTCATCTCCGGGTACAGCCCCAGCTTCCCGAACATGCGGAGGGGCCCAACCACGCCCCAGATTATGGAGGCGTTGTAGAAGACGTCGTCTCCCGGGCAGGTCCAGGGGCTGCCCGGAGGCAGCTTTTCTTCGTCGCAGATGTATTCTATGGAGGTCAGGAGCCACCAAGCTGTGCCGAAGCTCACCAAGGAAGTGATCACCGTCCCCACGAGCTGAACCAGGAACATCGATTTTGGAGGGATTTTCATGTAATAGCCGAGCTTGAAATCGGAGAGGAAAGTGATGGCCTGCGACATGCTTATGGTGCCGTAGGTCTTGAACACAACGTTGGCTAGAGGTTTCCCCGGGTACATGTGGCCAATGATCATCTCGGAGATTACATTCAGTCCTACTGACTGATCAAAAGATGATACGTTGTTCGTGTTACAACAATGTTGATGTTAAGAGTGTTTATCAACGTTAAATGAAACAAAACTTGTGTAGGAACCTGGTTGGTTGTGGCTGCAATAACACCGACAGGCAGGGTGAACACGAAGGCCAACGCCACGCCCCAGTAAGGAAGCTGCAGTTGCCTTCCAAAGCCTTCGCAAGCAAGCATGGATACCGCAAGCACCATGATCAAGAGGCCGTGGAACCACCATTGCGGGACAGGTTCGTAGTTCTTCCTCATCAACCTAGTATGGATGTCTCCGAACTTGTCCTGAAACGAGGCCTTGGTCTGCCGCCAGATTGTTCTGCAACAAGGCCCTAATTAGTTCCAGGGTTGACAGTATGAAGTCTATATGTTTATGTTTACCTTCCATGGAAGAGCGCTACGTGTGATACAGTAGAAGCCAAGACTGCAAAGTTTAGACCGTAGATCAATACGAAGAAGATGCTCAGGTTAACCTTGCTGTAACTCACGGTTGAATTCAAAGGTCTTCCCAGTTAGGATTGCTGATGTGTTGTATGGTGCTCCAGTAGCATCAAAGACGTGTGCAGAAAAGATGGGGAATCGCTTTGCGTTGTACAGGTTGTTCCAATAGGCTATTGGCGTCATGACGTCGACAATCTATATGAAGCCAACCAACATGTTGATTATAGCAAAGCCGGGAGTTGCTAGAGGGCTGCCTACAAAAGCTGCAATGGTCGACCAATCAAACGCAATCGAGCCGAGTCCCAAGCCTTGAATCCCTCCACCTAACTGATGTGCTGTTACAGAATCTTTCCATATCCAGCAAACAAAGGAGAGAGCAGTGATGGATGGGAACAGATAGTCGGGAATTATGTGATAACAAAAGCTTGAAACAGAGACTGTAGTGAAGAATTGCAGCCGGGTGAGGCCTCCTTTTCGCCTAACTTCGACCTCATGCAATGCTCTGAAGAGAGACACTTGAACGAGGTTGGAAGGCCACCACATGTAGGGGGAATCCACCAGAAACTTCCGGAAAATTCCAGCCCAGCCATACCCGAGCAACTGCACCAGCAAAACATCTGCGCTTAACAAACTTAGTTCATAGAGAAAAACCAACATAAGCTATGACTTGGTACCTACCTGTGTGCTATGTGTGAGTAGCATAGCAGCCACAGGGTCGATTTTCCGATGGTAAAACGCCTTGATGATGGTGATGATGTTGACTACATAAAACACCCGTTATGCCTGCATTGGCGAATATGGTGATGAGACAATGCTCCTTTAAGTTGAAGGGCCCTGGATTCATTGTGAAGGACCATTTTGTTCCAGGAATCTTGATTGTCTTCGTTGGCAGAGTTGCAGCCATGAGCTTCCCGACGGGATGGACTAAAATCTGAGCAGAAACAGACGTTACAGAGAGGGCGTTCTGGCGATAGACGAAGAACTGGTTCAAGAATGCTAGAGCTGCAGATGATATTATCCCCAACACCCATGTCTGAAACGTCAGACATGGCAGCGTAGGATCATCTGTTATCGCTACTGTCAACCGGACTTCCTCAACCGGAGAATCGTTCACCTCCTCTGTACAAAACTTGAGGCCATCGATATGCAGGTGAAACACAATCTTGTATATGCAAGAATATACGATGTTTAATGCATATTTTACAAAACAAAGAAAATTGAAAAACACATACCGATTGTTTCCAGAGTATTGACAGGCTTCTTGGGATCATACGATACAGGGATCGTAGTATTGGTTTCCATCTACGTACAAGCTCCCAAAGCAGCGCAGGAAACAAGAAACCAAGAATTTCCAAAAACCAACAAAAAGGGTGCAGTGTTAAGCAAAATCTACATTCCAATATGTTTGTTTGTTTGGCTTGAAGAGTGAGTTAATGATTTATATAAAGGTTAATAGTTATTAGTTACGACATAAACAAGATGATGAGAAGAAAAAACATATTCTTGTTTTAACTCCTAGATTTTGCTTTACTGCAAAAAGGCTTCTTTTAAGATTATATATTTTTCTGGCCATTTTCTACAAGTGCCCCATCACAATTTGATGCTTATCATCTGAGCATTTATCATTTCTGGAAATGTTTAATATCATGTAGAGTATGATCAAAACCTCTTTATTTTCTTCTTCTGTAGCAAGCCTGGAGATGCAGAACGCACAACGTCTTTTCATATTTAAAGAAAATTGTCCCAATGGGAGAATAAAAAGCTCCCTCTTTCAAAAAGATGATCGTTCTTACATTTGTTTTTATTAAAATAAATAAATACTTAATTACATAAGATCTATATGATACTATTGAATTTGTGATTGGATGTTATAAAAGGATATGGATTTTCAGATTCTTTATTTCGCTGATCGCCATCTATTAATGATAATTATTATAATAGTAATATTTTAGCAGACGGATGTTGAGAAAATTACATTTAATACTCTCTATTGATTAATGAATCTCCGGAACTATATAGTATAATATGATTAGACACTTGAACTATTGATACTTTAATGGAAATTGTTTTAAAATATGTATAATATATTCCAATTAAATACCGAACTATGAGAAAATCAACAAACATGCCCCAAAGTTCAATTGTCTGTCACATTAAAGTTACATAGCTTGTCAGAAATTTATGCCAGCGTTTGACCAGCCACATAATCTTTTCATAAATCAAAATTGAATTTTGAGATATTTTTGTTAGTTTTACGTTACTTGAGTATTAATTATTATTGTTCAAAAACATAAATAGTTTGGATATTTAAGTAATTAATATATATAGTTAGTGATATTTTCCCCAAGAAAATTCTAACGTCTTGCTCAACTCACCAGAGTGCCTTGGCCGGAAATTGAGGTTTAGGAAATTATATTTACAGCATAAATTTGATTGCCGTATTAGTGTCCTCTAGCAACTTAGCTTTTGCCTAGTTGAAACTTCCATGCATATATTTTCTTTAAATAATATTATGACAGGACGAGGGACCATACTACTATATGTCTATGATGATTAGGACAAATTACTAGAACTAACGAATTGTGTTCGTTTCAGGGAAAGCATAAGGAAGAAAAATTTGTCAAAAAATGGGCATTACTCGTTAATTAGCGAAGTATTCAAGTTAATTTTCAAACTTGTTTATACCAGTTTATTTTCTGCATATAATCACTTTTTTCCGCTTTGTCATTAAAATGTATATTTTGTACTCATCAAGTGTAATAGTTTTAGTTGTCGAAAAAAAAAGTATTAATAATCATCAAAACCTTTGTGCGGACTTCAAGTTTACAAACATATATTTGATGGCATTTCAATCGGACTTCAAGCTAAGTATATATATAAGGAAGGAACGCAAGGAAATAGCTCATCCTTTAGTTAGATATACTAATATATTTATTTATTCATATATTTGGGATGAATTTCCGTCCTTTGTGGAATGTAAAGAAGTGGAATTTATTTTCTTTTTCATATCTCATGCTTGTGTCATGTTAGTTGGGAAAATTTTAGTACAATTTAAATATTTTGATTGATGTCAAAATCTCTATTGATGATGAACCATAATTTGTAATAGGTCATAGCTCAAATATTAGGGAGCCAAGAATAGTTTGATTTTTAGGGCTTCAATTAAAGGGTAATTGATCTTTGAAGTATCAGTTCTGCTACTGCTTCGGATATACATCTTTAAAGAAAATAGCAAAAGCCTTTAGCTAGGACCAAATCGTGAGGATACGCCAAGTATTGAAGTAGTGAAGAAGAAGTCAAAGAATCAGTAAAAATAGTAGACAATAGACAAGAACATAACCGGTAGGATCCTAACTAAAAGAAGTAGCCAACTACCAATGACATAGCTATATCATAACATAGCTATGGCTTATACAGTCAGCTCATAGATAGCTAACCATGAGATGGCAAGGTTCAATGCAGCTAGCACCAACCAAGCTAACCTTGTTTGCCTACAAACGAGATCTTCCAAACTCTAACACATCTACGGAACAGATCTGATGTTGCAGAGATTCTCATACAAGGTTGCAGACGACCAAAGTGACAAATCAACAACTACGTACGAATTTAAGCATGAAGAATATCAATGTCACAAGTCAAAGTCTTATTGGTGCTTTTCCAATGGCACTATTTCAACTCGAAGCCTATAAATATGAGAAAATCATCAACCTTTGAAGGAAACTGGTTACACCCAAGTGCTGCTCGTTCAAACTCAGAAGTTCTCATAGAACTCTTAAGATCTCAAGTACTATAGCAGCAAAGTAATCAAAGAGAATCAAGGTTAAAGTGTTCATCAAGCTCGTACTTGAGATCACACAAATATTCCCTTAGATCTAAGCCTAAAGTCGTAAAGACCCTAAGCTTAGATCGAGCAAATTGAGTCATATATCGTTCTTTATTATAATGGTTCGTTTACCTAGTTTCAACCTCTTTCAACCCTACAAAGAAAGTAGGGAAGATAGAAGCAAGTAAGCAACAAAGTGTTCGTCATCTGAAAGCAGAGGCAAAATCAGTCACAACTAGTTAATCTATGGACAAGAAAAAGTTAAGTTCTTGCCTGTTGAAAAAAACAACTTATAACACCCCGAATTCTCAAAAATAGAAAATAATTCAAAAAGAATTATAAATTAAGAAATTAATATCTAATTTAAAATTAATAAGTAAATTTAGTTAATTTTTAATATATTTGAAGTATAATTATATGTTTAATTGTTAAGAATTTAGATGCTTAAATTAGAAATAAGAAACTTTGTATTTAATATTTAATAAGTATATATATTGTGTGTGTGTGTGCGCGCGCGCGCGCGTGTATGTGTTGTAATTGGATCAAGTGAAATAGTCAAACCTCTCTCTATTGTCTTCCTCTCTCTCTCCATGGAGGACATAAGGAAAGAGTTTCTTTATCTGGTACAGGGTGACATGACAGTTCTGGAGTACGAGACTGGATATCGGCGTCTAGCTCGGTATGCACGGGAGATTGTACCTAATGACTCAGAGATGTGTCGTAGATTCGAGAGAGGATTGAACAACAATATTCAGAGATCAGTTCTGGGATCAGAAGCGACAAATTTGACTAAACTATCGGGGTTAGAATATTGAAAAGTTGATTAATGAAGAGGAAGTGGAGAAGAGAAATAAGGATCAAGGCAAGAGAGCTGCAGAATTTTCTCATTATATGTCACGATCTGGGAAAAGGTTTAGAGACCCCAAGAGGAATGGCTTTTCAGTACCAACGCTTTTACATTGACGAGGCCAAAGTCAGAGATCTGAGTTCAGACCAAAGTCATAGGCCACTTCGTTGGCCAGCATAGGAGGATCTGATGTAATACCAATATATGTGCAATGTGGAAGACATCATTGGGGCGAATGTTGGAGTTTATCTGGAGTATGTCTTCGTTGTGGATCAAATGATCATTTTCTAAAGGATTGTCCACGACAACCAGGTGCCCCAGCAATTACACCAGTGAGATTGGAGCCTACGATTCAGAGAGGCCGAATGCCAAGTCGGGGATTTAGGAAAGGCAGAGGTCAAAAACTAGCATCTGAGTCCATTTCCAGAGTAGAGCAGAGAGCCCCAGCTCGCACCTACGCTATCTGAGCCCGCGAGCAGCATGATGCGCCCGACATTATACTGGGTACTTTTATATTATTTAATATACATGTCATAACATTAATTGATCCTGGCTCTACACATTCTGATATCTGCACAAAACTTATATAAGAACATAGTCTATCTTTAAGAAAGACTGATTTTGATATAGAAGTTTCTAATCACCTGAGGAAAAGCGTACTAGTGAACCGAATCTATAGAAATGGCCTCTCAACGTCCAAGGATACTTCTTTCCAGCTGATTTGGTGGAATTACATTTTCATGAATTTGATATTATTATAGGGATAAATTATTTATTTGTTCTTCGTCTTGTGGTTGACTTCTATCAGAAAAGAATAACACTCTATATGGCAGACGGGCACGAAGTACTAGTAACAGGTGGAAGATCGAATTATCTCACTAATGTGATATCAGCTACCACATCTCATAAACTAGCGAGAAAAGGTTGTGAGGCGTATTTAGCCTATTTCCTGGATACTCGATTATCTAATCCAAAATTAAATGAAATACCTGTAGTATGTGATTATCCAGATGTGTTTCCTGAAGAACTACCTGGTTGCCACCAGAACGAGAAGTTGAATTTGCTATTGAGGTGATACCAGGTGTATCGCTAATATCGATGGCTCCTTATTGAATGACCTCTACTGAATTCAAAGAGTTATAAGCTCAACTTCAGGAGTTGCTAGATTGAGGATTTATATGGCCGAGCATATTGCCTTGGAGAGCACCAGTACTTTTTGTGAAGAAAAATGATGGATCAATGAGGCTGTGTATTGACTATAGGCAATTGAATAAGGTAATGATAAAAAACAGATACCCATTTCCAAGAATTGATGATTTATTCGATTAGCTAAAGGGAGCGAGTGTATTTTCAAAGATCGATCTACGATCATGGTATTATCTGTTGAAGGTTAAAGCATCTGATGTCTCCAAAATAGCTTTCAGGACACGTTATGGTCATTATGAGTTCAGGGTTATGCCCTTCGGGCTAACCAATGTCCCTACGACTTTTATGAATATGATGAATCGAGTTTTCCAACCATATCTCGGTCAATTTGTGATAGTATTTATCGATGACATCCTGGTGTATTCCAAAACCAAGGACAATCATGAACAACACTTGAGGACGGTTTTACAAACATTGAGACAGAAAAAATTGTATGCAAAACTTAGCAAATGTGAATTTTGGCTGATGAAGGTTGCATTTCTGGGTCATATTGTATCGGCTGAAAGAATTTGTGTGGACCCAAAGAAGATTGAAACTATTAGACAGTGGAAACTTCTAAAGAATGTTTTAGAAGTTTGAAGATTTCTTTGATTGGCCGTCTATTATCGAAGATTTGTAAAATGATTTTCAATAATAGCAAAACCAATAACTTCACTACTTCAGAAGAACGTCCCATCCAGTTGGAGCGATAAGTGTCAAGCAAATTTTGAGAGGTTGAAGATGATACTTACTGAGGTGCCAGTGCTGATTCAACCCGAAGCAGGAAAAGATTATACAATATTCAGCGATGCATCTAATGGATTGGGTTGTGTATTAATGCAAGAAGACAAAGTGGTTGCATATGCTTCCAGACAGTTGAAGACTCACGAGAAAAACTATCTGACACATGATTTAGAATTGGAGGCAATAGTCTTTGTTTTGAATATTTGGAAAATGTTATATATACACGGATCACAAGAGTCTCAAGTAATTTCTTACATAGAAAGAACTTAAGTTGAGAAAGAGAAGATGGGTTGAACTTCTCAAAGATTATGATTGTCTTATTAATTATGATCCAGGCAAAGCGAATATAGTAGCGATGCACTCAGAAGGAAAATAATTTTAGCTTTAAGAGTTATAAATACTCAATTGGAAACACTCAATAATTATGGTCATCTGGCGGAACTGAGAATGAAGGCAACTCTAATCCAACAAGTTAAAGATTCCCAGAAAACTGATAAAAAAGTTGAAAGTCAAATTGGAGCAGGTTGGTAAAAAGAAAATGCATGGGATTAAACATTGTCCTGGTGGATATTTATATTTCTGAAAAAGATTGTGTGTGCCGGATGATGAAGGACTGAAAAATGAAATACTCCAGGAAGCGCATAACAATTCATATTCAATGCATCCTAGAAGTAATAAAATGTATCGTGATTTAAAAGAATACTATTGGTGGTCAGGTATGAAAAGAAATATCACTGAGTTCGTATCTAAATGCCCAAAATGTCAGCAGGTCAAAGCAAAACATCAGGTTCCACCTGCTTTGTTACAGCCAATTACTATTCCTGAATGGAAGTGGGATCAAATCATAATGGATTTTGTGACAGATCTGCCAATGTCCCCTCGAAAGAAGACTCAATATAGGTGATTATTGATGATTAACTAAGGCAGCTCATTTTCTTCCTGTGATGGTTGATTATTAACTGGAAAAGTTGGTCGAGTTATACATAAATGAAAATGTAAGATTACATGGAGTGCCTACCTCCATAATATCTGACAAAGATCCACGATTCACTTTGAGATTCTGTAAAAATCTGTAATAAGCTTTAGATTCTCGATTGAATTTTAGCACGGCTTTTCACCCACAGACTGGTGGACAATCAGAACGGGTGATTCAGATTTTAGAAGATATGTTTTGAAGCTGTATTAGAGAGTTTGAAGGCAGTTGGAAAAAGTATTTTTCGCTAGTCAAATTTGCCTACAATAATAGCTATCAATCAAGCATTCAGATGGCTCCATATGAAGCACTCTATGGTCGTAAATGTCGAACACCATTATATTAGACAGAATTGAGTGAGAATAAACTTGTGGGAGCTGATACAAAAAACTAAAGAAAATATTCGACTGATACGAGACAGACTGAAAGTGGCATCAGATAGACAAAAATCCTATGCTGATTTAAAAAGAAAATATATCGAATTTAATGTGGGCGACAAAGTATTTCTGAAAGTTTCTCCCTGGAAAAAGGTGCTTTGGTTTGGGAAGAAGGGCATATTGAGTCGGAGATTCATTAGACCATACGAGATACTTGATCATGTAGGTCCAGTGGCTTATCACCTCGCTTTATCACCTGGGTTGGAAAAGATTTATAACGTATTCCACGTGTCTATGTTGAAAAGATATCGGTCAGATCATTCCCACGTCATTCAAGTTGAGTCAATAGAGGTGCAAACTTATTTGACTTACGAAGAAGAACCAGTTCAGATTTTGGCTCGAGAAAATAAAGAACTCAGAAATAAAAAGATACCATTAGTCAAAGTCTTGTGGAGAAGTTATAAAGTAGAAGAAACAACGTGAGAACCAAACCCGCCACCCCACTTTTCCTCCCTTTCTCTCGATTATCTCTCTACACACACAGAAAAACACGTGCAACTATCTACTCCCCTTGGTTCTCCTCCGCCCACCGGACAAACACCACTGCACCACCAGTGCGCCACCGTCCCTCCCCTGCCATCGTTGCCAGCTTCTATCTCCTTCTCTCCTACGCTCCAATTTCTTCATTCTTGTATCTCATAGTCGACACACACACACACAGTAATATTGTTTTCCTTTTTAAATTACTTTTCTTCACTTAATTGGATTTTGAATGTTGAGGATAGTGATAGATTGACATCCAAAAATTGTTAAAGATGAAATTGAGAAAGAGATTAGTGAAATCGAGATTAATTATTGAAGGAGCCGAGAGTGCTTGGAGTTAAAAGTTGAGATTTTTATTGAGTTGCTTAATTTTAATTGTGCTTGTAACTAAGTTAACTAGAGATTAAAATAATAACTTTAGACTTTAGGGATGAAATAATCTAACCCTTTAGGAGTTGGAAATGGAATTCATCTTGTTTAGCTAGTCTTGATTAATATCTGTAATAGAAGATAAAAGAAGAAGAAATGGACATGAAATCTAAAAAAATGAGGCAATATTAGTTTGTGACTTGTTTTAGGGGTGTGGATCGAAAATTTTATGGTAGGAGATATGTGAAGACAAAGAATGGCTTCCGGTGTATGTTGTGAGAAAAGCTAAAAACTAATTGGGTTTAAAATAATTGGTAATTGGGCCTAAAAACCACTTAATAAGAAAAACAAAGTAGATTTAAAATGGGCCAAACTAAATTAATAAATGGGCCTTATACAAGTCTTGGTTAGTTAATAAATGGACCTATAGTAATTATTGAAAATAATGAGTTTGATATCATATGTTAGCTCAAGTCAAATAAATTAAAAGAGTTAATAGTTAAGCCAAAATAAAAGATTTGAAATAAAATATTAAATTCATCTCGTGATGGTACTGAAATAATTTTGTTAATTATTATCTAACTAAAAGAATAGTTCTTGAGATTTCATAAGAAAGGTTCAAATATATAATAAATTTTGATAAGAGATAAAGATTTGAAAATAAAATAAACTAATAATCAGTGTTTATTTTTAATTATATACTGTTATTGATTGATATAAAAATGTTATTTAAGGTGATCATGCCTCGATCGGCAGCTGGGTAAAGGATAAGGTGCAGGAATAAGACCAGCACTTGATCGTAACATTTTTGCATGACGAGGTAGTATGTTCTATGTTAGGCCTTTATTTCTTGATTGAAATTTATTTGATTGCATATAGAATAGAGATTATGAAAAAAATGAGTAATGATTATTAAATTATAGCTCGATATTTCGTTAGCATCTGAAAAGCATGATATTTGTGCTTGTGCCCCGTACTTGAGTATGTTAATTGGGTATAGTTGGTGTGCCATAAGAAAACAATATTGCATTTTCTATTGATTATTTATCTTCTGGATAACCGAAATAAGGATCATCTGATATTTGTTATGTACCATTCGTGGTGATCAAATTTGACTGATATGCACCCATGTGGTGATTGAATTTATTAATATACGTCATTCGTGGTGATCTGCGCCCTTATTAGGTTATCTGTTGTAATGTCCCTAAAACTGCCCTAGTTAAAATTATGAATTTCCGGTGCGATAAGATCGCCGAATAGGGGTTTTTGGCGATTCTTCGAGAAATAAT
>JAYDZE010344149.1:0-17843 GCA_034509125.1 Monilaria moniliformis
TATATAATATGAGGTATATTGTGTTGTGTGTTTATCTTTAATTTTAATATTAAAATTATAAAAATCATAAAATATACATAAATAGTGTTGTCAAAATCTAAATTTTGAGAAGTAAGAATGACTAATATCAAGGTATGTGGAAGGAATAACTATTCCCATAGAGGTAGGAATGGTGATTTCAAAAAGAAAAAAATATATCAAGCAAATGAATCGAATGATGGTAGAAATCATCATTCCATTTCCACCTCCATATTATCATACCAAGCACGTCCTAAATTGCTTATTTATTTCTCAATCTTAAACCTATACAATACAGTAATATCTCTATAATAACAATCATAAATTATTTAAAGATTAATAGTCTAAGTTAAGTTTTATATACTCCAACTCTCCATATATTTCGAGTTTGTAAGTTCAATTTATTTTACAAAAAGATTGTGTTAGTTTGCATTTTTTACTTGGGTGGTGATATTGATAGCTACAGTGAACTCTTTAAATTTAGCTACTATTGCTTTTAAATATTGTCCTATGTTGCACTGCATATAAACTATTGAGTAGCCATCTTAATTAGCTTGAACTGGTCAAGCCTTAAATAGGTAACATATAGGTTAATCATAATCTGTGTCGCCAACTTTGAACTTTTTTTTGAAAAATGCCCCCAATTTATGTTTTCTCTTTAAACTCACAACTTGTGAAAAAATTTGATTTATTTCTCACTTCACATATTCCAATGGCGAAATGATACTCAGTTCGCCTGTTGCTTAGATGAATTATTTTTTTCCAACTCACACGTCATTTGCATCATTTTGTAAAAAAAAAATCATCTCACATTTTTAAAATTGCACATAAGTCCCTAGAACTTGAATTTTTATTTTCTGTCTTATTTTCTAGCGATGATCGCCTTAAATCCTCGCCACCGTGAGTGACTGCCATAAGGTCGAACTCTAGCTGCTGAAGTAGTCATCTTCACCATCTCTCTTTCAAACCATCTCCGTCTCTCTCATTTGTGTCTCCTTCGTCACCCCAAAAATCCTCGCCCCCATGAGGAACCGTTGTATGGTGGTAGATTCGTTTGCTGCCACCACACCATGGCACCACCGAGGTACCAATAGTTATCAGATTCATCGTCGCCTCCCAACCTCTCTATTGCTTCGGCTGACAACAGAAGTTAAACATTCGCCGCCATTGTTGCCTCTTCTTCCTCTTTTTTACGCCGAACAATAGTGGACAAGTGGCCCCAAATGCCCTCTTCCTCTCCGGCCACGAATTCCAACCATAGCCACCTCTGAACACAACACATCGAACTCAAGTCTGATTCTATATTTTTTACAAAATAATGCAAAATGATGTCATTTAGATCGTGAGATGTAACAAAATAATATCCACCATGTGAGTTGAGCCATCATCCAGTCGCCAGAATATGTGAAGTGAGACGCAAATAAAAATTTTCGGAAAAGTTGGGGGTTTTTTAAGAGAAAATGAAAGTTGGCATTTTTCAGAAAATGCTCAAAATTGGAGACACAAATAATAATTTTCAGAAAAGTTGGGGGGTTTTTAAGAGAAAATGAAAGTTGGCATTTCTCAGAAAATGCTCAAAATTGAAGACACAAATCTAAATTAACCCCATACATTTATGTAAAGTATTTACAAGAGTTTGACCATGTACTCTTATATCCCAACCACCATTTATTTAGTTGTAAAAAAAGTTTAGCCACTGTTTATATATTAAATTCCCATTTTTTAGTTGCATCCAACTCTAGCAAAATGTCTTCTTATGCGTTGGTCTTAACATACACTCAACAAACTATATATTATATTTGCCAAGATTGGCATTTTCATGCGCTAGTCTCCTTATGCACTCAACGAAAAACCATGTTGCTCATGGCAATCTTACACATAGGTCTTCGCACGCACTCAGCATCAACGTTTGCATCCAACAAAATATCATATTTTCAAGGTCTAGCATTTGTATGCGCTGGACTTCTTATGTGCTCAACTCTGCAAAAAGAGTTATGATCAAATCTGCCAATATTTCTTTAAAAACTATATAGCTTTTTATTTCTATTCATATTTGTTGTGAAGATTATGTCACATTAGCTCTTCTATAGGGCTGGATATTATTTTTCCTCTAATTATTCACATTTGCTTCACTTGTTGTCGATATAAACTTACTTTGAACATTGGTTTCTAAATATATTGTTTGATAAGATTTATGCAGGCTTCTTACAAATTAAGGTTTAAGTCTGGTTTATTTCCAGATTTAAAGACTATTTTTTATTCCACTCAACATCTGACAACATATATCTACTGAAATATGGGGAGTAGCTGATTAGGATGACTTGGTGCATTTCTTATTGGGCTTGTGCCAATAATGTTCAATTATCAGAAAAAGGCTTAAAAAGCCGAAAACTGATTTAATGTGTTCATGTCCCAACATATTTGAATTATCTTAAGTATAATTTTTCAGGCCAAGCAGAAAGTATGGATCTGGAATTCTCAAACTTGAATTGATATCATAACCAAGGTAGGCGTGTCAGAGCTGAGCTAGCTCGATAGAACATAGTTGAGCATTACTTGGAAGGGCCTGCAACCAGATTTGACGATAAATGATAGACTTGAAAGCAGAAAAATGTCTGATATGATAATATGCATTTATTAATTTGACCTTAAGACCGAGTACTCTTTTTCCTATAAGGTGACTTTCTCATTGAGTTTTCGCATCATAGGTTATAACGGCACATGCCAAGTTGCCTTTCTAATTGGCTTATTTTCTATAAATAGGACTCTCATATGTAAATTAAGGACATTACACTAACACTTAATATTTCTTCAAATTCAAACTTGAATTCAGTTATCCGCAATTAGTTTTTCATCTATTTCTTCTTCTTCTTCTTCAATCCTTTTTTTCAATCTTTACTTGATTTTTCCATCATGATGATTTGATGCAAAAATCGAATTAATCATAAATATAATAAAAGCAATTGACATGAAGATGAATATAATATACACTTCAAGATCACTGCTTAAACGTGTTAGATGATGTTCAAGATGTGAAGATGGTTCAACATGTATTATGGAATTCTATTTAGGGTCTCATTTTGATGATACTCATCACACCATAAAAAAGAAATTTCATGTTTCATGTTAGCCAGACACTTGTATAAACAACGTC
This sequence comes from Monilaria moniliformis, assembly GCA_034509125.1. Classification (NCBI taxonomy): domain Eukaryota; kingdom Viridiplantae; phylum Streptophyta; class Magnoliopsida; order Caryophyllales; family Aizoaceae; genus Monilaria; species Monilaria moniliformis. The sequence continues at coordinate 3,173 of JAYDZE010344149.1, forward strand.
CCGAATGCATTACATCATTTCCGGCAAGCTTGAGTATCATCTTCCCTTTTCCACGCCAACATTCAGGAATTATTTAAAGCATTTGTTAGCAATATCTATGTTCCTATCGAGATAAAATACGAATATCAATAATCCAAACTCAAAATTATTTCAATAAAATAAATATACCAACGCAAATAACTTGTGTTTATCAAAATCTATTGTACATGAATGAGTGAAATACTTATAGTAACAATGTTCAAGATCAAATTCATCTTGAAACAACAAACATTGCACGTAAAAATAAAAAAAGTAACATGAAAAAATGGAGAAGTCCAAATTGGAGAATGAATAGTCAAATTTGATTATGGAGAAAGAGTTTAGTATAACACAAATCAAACAAGAATCTGGAAATAAATGATATAGTACCTAGTATATACAACCTAGAAAAAAAAACCAACAACAACAAAAAAATTCAACATTCATACATTAATAAAAAGCAAATAATATCCTAGTCATATTTATAATGTCTACATTAATTATGTTATTGCATCTCGAGTTTCAGTTGCATCAACAAATGTTGCATCTTCGTCTTGTTCTTTATATTGATAGTCATTTGGAAGTTTGTTGATAATTTTTTCTATCAGATCAACAACCATCTAAAACTTGATGAAATTATGTATCAGAAAACAGGTTATTATAAGTCTATTTCGAACATTGACTTGACAATACAATGCATTCCTAAATATCCCCCGATGCATCTTCATGATGCCAAATGTATGCTTAATAACATTTTGAAATTTTATGTGCCTTATGTTGAACATTTCCTGGGTATTTCGAGGCATCTCACAATTTGGACCATATTCATTCAGTTGGTACCTCACACCTTTGTATGGTGATAAAAACACCTTCGTTATTTTGCGTAACCATTGTCCCACAAATAATAATTTCCTAAAAATTGAAGAAACAAAAACATGTGCATAAGTTATTGAACACACAAAGATCACTTCTAAGTTTTAGAAAATAGATTGCATCCATTGGAACTTTCAAACCGTCCATCTTGTTACCTGCATCTAGTAAAACCCTAGAATCAGTGGCTGATCCCTCCCATCCAAGTACGATGTATACGGATAAAGTATTGTACAAATCTACCATTTCTTGTCTTATACTTAGGCTTATCTACATCTGGCACTATAACATTAATATATGTGCTATATAACACTCCTAGACGTCCCTAAACCCTGAAGAATGTTAGGTTGCTTACAAAATTCCATAGCCTCAACTTTTACAATTCGCCATCCAAAAAATATAAAGATGATTTATGTCATTATCTTACATATAAACAAATATAGAATTCATATTTTAAACCACTTCTATCTTGGATCACTACAATTATTCGGTATTACTAATTGTGAAATTACAAAGACACGCCTAAAATTTTTAAGAATTTTAGTGGGGTCCAATGCCTCCATTGCCCCTTCGATTTAGGTCAGCCTTTGCACATATGTGGTACATACACCTTAACACTCCACATGAGCAAATAAATGCTCAATCGTGGGTTAATTGCTAGGGGAATATATAGACTTGTGCAAAATACAAACTTTTTTTCGAATAGCCATATTTTATACCTCTAGTAAGACCCAATATGTATGTATTCGATTTCCTCAATTTACATATTTAGTTACTAAATTTATAATAATAAATTAGTTGTGCCTAATATACATAGAATGTTGTAAATTGACTAGTTTGATTAACTAATAGCACAAATTATTGTAGATTAAGATTATATAAATAATCCGTCAGAATAGATGTATGAAGTCTCATAATGATTTTTAAAATCAATCTTAATTTGAAATATTTGTGAACACAACACGATAGAAAAGTGTGTGGCCTAAAAGAGGTAGAATTAAGCTCAAGGGTCCATTTTCATTTATAATTTGAGATATAAGATACATATTATATCAAATATTATAATGAATCTTCGCACAATAAAATTATATCATAACCAAATGAAATATAACTAGAATTCATGCTTAAATGGTAATTGAACTAAACACTTTTTCGTTAGGGGAATATTTGTAGTGTTTTAATTTTGCCGCTTAAATTAGATATACACTTACACCTTTTTAGGCATGTTAAATTATATTTATAGAATCGATCAAGTTCTAATTGGTTGTTAAGTTGATTTGTTTTTCCTCTAAAAGAGAAGTTAAAGGGAAGATGCTTATTCAGTTTGTTGGTCTTAATCAAATCCTTATATTTTATTTCACTCTATATGCAATAATCTTCACGATGTGGACATTTTGGCTGTCTTTAGATACTACTTAAAAAATTAATAACCATCATTATTAGGTGTATCCTACTGTATATAAATACGACATCTTACCCACTTGTATTCTCATATAACTAAGTTATTCATTAACTTTAATGCATGAAATTTAGCTAATTTATAGTATTAAAAAGTTAGGATTACTTTTGGCCATCCTTCTTCATCAACTATTTATAATCTACTTCTTACATATTTAATTAATATTGTCTGAATACATGTATTTTCCTTAAATCTATAATAGTGTGATTTTAGTTTAATTATTTCATTAATGACCAACTTGAAAAGAACAAAAGCCGACGATGAAGCCGGAAAAAATAACCGCCGCCGCCACGATATTTGTCGGTGGTCCATCCCCACCTCCTTTTAGTGTTATCTCTCTACAACAGAACATACTATCTTCCTCTCTCTCTCTCTCACACACACACACACACACACTCGTGAAACCTTTTCATCTTCCTCGCTTGTCAGTTACGAAACGTGAGTAATTTGCAATAGAGACAATAGACACATAAACAGAGAAAAGATCTATCTCTCTGACTCTACTGCATTAATTCTACACCAGCATTGTTGCTGCAGAAGGAAACTTTTATGCACTCTTCCAGAATCTAACGAAAGGTTTCCCTTATCTCATTTCTGCTAGATCTTACTCCCGTTTGCTTCACTACCCTCCCTCAGCTTGCAATCTAGCTGCATTCATTTTCTCCGTAAAGATTTTCAACTTTCATGAATTCATGGTCTGAGATCACGCTGATCTAGTGATTTACTGCAAGATCTATGATGAGATTCTGAAAAGACTATTATTGCTTTTTCTTGTTTCTTCGTGTTCAGTTCAATTCAGTGTCAATTGTTAATAATTTGTGCCTCTTGATTAGTGTTTATTACTTAATATTAGCATTCATTGGGTATGCAGAGATTTTGCAATTAAATATCCGATTCGTGCATAATTCAGTTGAAAATTTTCATAGTATCAATGTAGAATTCAGATTGCTGTTCTTACTGTATACTGTGAATGATTTGTCTGTTCAGCACGAGTCGTCTGCCTGTGTGGTGGGAGTGTCAAATCTGAAGTGAAGATCTCAGGATCAGACTCAGAAGAAGCTGGCGGCGACAGTGACGTGGAGGGTTGCTGCCACCAACGGCAGCACCCACAATGATTTGGTAAGATTTCTCCTTCAATGAGAAATATGGTAACTGGATTTTTGTGATTGGCAAGAATTGCAATAAATCATTCTTGATTTCTATATCTTCTTTGAATCTTACGGATCAATCATGAATGTAATGTCTACTTGTAATGAGTGTTATACTTTTTAATTTTGTTTTTGCTAGTCTTTGGTACATTGTTTGGATGCAACTGCACAATATTTTTGTGTCGAATCACTTGCTTTGCTTAATCAGTCCATAGTAGACTTCTGCAGTCATTATTTGGCTTTGGGAGCAGACCTTTGATGTGAAGCTAGTGCGCTCGTGGAAGATATTAACATCTAATGTTTTTATCATTAATTCAAATTTCGAAATTCATGAACTGTTTGATGCATGCAATTTGGAGCTGAAAATTTCAAAAAATTAATGTTTGATATCTGTTCAATGCATTCCCTCAAACCTCATTCTGTCGTAATTACTTATGTGTTTATTTTCTACTGTAGGAGAGAAGTGGAGAAGCGAAATCTCAGGACTTGGAGCTTTCAACTCCTCTTGCCCTCCACAAAATGAATTCAAGGTTGGTTGTATTGAACAATACATTTGAAGAATATTAGTAAGAACCTATAGCATATAGTATTCAAGAACTTCAATCAAATTTGAAAACTAGCATTTTTCATCAAAAGCTAACAACAATCATCTGATGTGAGAATTCTCATGGTCTGTCATTTTCAGCAAAAGCTAACAACAATCATCTGATGTGAGGATCCGGAAGTAATTCAAAACTCTGACTAGAAACCTACTTTTTTAGATATTTTGTAGCCCTCCAAGATCCAACTTTTGAATTTTTATTTTATGTTTGTAAACATTCAGTTCCTCTTTATGCTCCTTTGTTTTGGCTCTTTAAACTTTGTGTATTGTTGGTATTATAGGCATAAGAGTTGCTCTTCCTCCCAGGTTAAGCCACGCCCAAATCGACATGCATTTGTTTACTTCTCTATTAGAAATCATTTCATGAGTTTATGTTGAACTAGTTTTGAACGCCATAATACTGCCTCTTTACTTGCAGAGATAGGAGTAGCATGGAGGACCCGGATGGGACATTATCAAGTGTTGCCCAATGCATTGAGCGCTTGCGGCAGAGTTCCTCATCATCACAAGAAAAGGAGAATTCACTGAAGCAATTACACGAGCTAATTAATACAAGGGAAAATGCTTTTGATGCTGTTGGATCACATTCCCAAGCAGTTCCAGTACTTGTCTCTCTTCTTCGTTCTGGATCGTTGGCAATAAAGATACAGGCTGCTACTGTTTTATGTTCTCTTTGCAAAGAGAATGAATTGCGAGTCAAAGTATTACTTGGAGGTTGCATTCCCCCCCTGCTTGGTCTTCTTAAATCGAACTCAGTTGATGGACAAATTGCAGCAGCAAAGGCCATATTTGCTGTTTCACAAGATGGTGCTAAGGATCACATTGGCTCAAAAATCTTTTTGACAGAAGGAGTTGTCCCTGTCTTATGGGAGCAACTAAAGAAAGGACTTAAGGCTGGAAACATGGTTGATGAATTACTCACCGGCACTTTGCGGAATCTTTCTAGCAGCTCTGAGGGATTCTGGTCTGCTACTATTAAAGCTGGAGGAGTCGATACACTGATCAAATTGCTGATTTCAGGCCAATCAACTACGCAAGGAAATGTATGTTTTCTTATGGCATGTATGATGAATGAGGATCCATCTGTTTGTGCCAAAATTCTGGCTGCAGAGGCAACTAAACTGCTTCTCAAGCTACTTGGACCTGGGAATGATGCTTCTGTAAGAGCAGAAGCTGCAGCTGCTCTTAAATCTCTTTCTGCCCAGTGCAAAGAAGCAAGGCGGGAGATTGCTAGTGCGAGCGGTATACCTATTCTAATCAATGCGACAATAGCTCCTTCAAAAGAATTCATGCAGGGTGAGTTTGCGCAAGCTTTGCAAGAGAATGCAATGTGTGCCCTTGCAAACATATCTGGTGGCCTATCATATGTCATATCAAGTCTTGGTCAGAGCCTTGAATCATGTAGCTCCCCTGATCAAGTGGCAGACACATTGGGTGCATTGGCGTCTGCTTTAATGATATATGACAGCAAAGCAGAAACTGCTAGAGCATCGGATCCCATGGAGGTTGAGGAGACATTGCTACAACAGTTCAAACCTCAGTTACCCTTTCTGGTACAGGAGCGAACAATAGAATCCCTTGCTAGTTTGTATGGTAATACGGTATTGGCAAGCAAGCTAGCAAATTCTGATGCGAAAAGGCTGCTTGTTGGTTTAATAACCATGGCCACTGATGAGGTTCAGGAAGAGTTGATAAGGTCTCTTTTGATTCTTTGCAAAAGTGAAGGTAGTTTGTGGCAAGCACTTCAAGGTCGCGATGGGATTCAGCTTTTGATATCACTTCTTGGTCTTTCATCAGAGCAGCAGCAAGAGTGTGCTGTTGCATTGCTCTGCCTTCTATCTCATGAAAATGATGAAAGCAAATGGGCTATTACTGCTGCTGGTGGCATTCCTCCACTTGTTCAAATTCTGGAAACAGGGTCTGCAAAAGCCAAAGAAGGTGCTGCAATAATACTTGGAAATCTGTGTGACCATAGTGAGGATATACGTGCCTGTGTGGAAAGTGCTGCCGCTGTCCCTGCTCTACTTTGGCTACTAAAGAATGGAAGTTCCAATGGCAAGGAGATTGCTGCTAAGACCTTGAATCATTTGATTCACAAGTCTGATACAGCAACAATCAGCCAACTTTCTGCATTATTAACCAGTGACATACCTGAATCCAAAGTCTGTGTCTTAGATGCCTTGAAAAGTTTACTCTCTGTGGTCCCTCTGAGTGATATGATATGTGAGGGTAATGCTGCAAATGATGCCATTGATACGATGATAAACATCTTAAACTCTACCAATGAAGAGACTCAGGCAAAGTCTGCACGAGCATTGGCTGGAATTTTTGAACTGAGGAAGGACTTGCGCGAAACTAGCACTGCTGTTAAGACCCTTTCATCAGTCATGAAGCTATTGAATGTTGAATCTGAAAACATTTTAGTTGAAGCTTCTCACTGCCTTGCTGCGATCTTTCTCTCTATCAATGAGAACCGTGATGTCGCTCTTCTCGCTAAAGATGCTTTCCCTTTGTTAGTGGTGCTTGCTAACTCCTCAATACTGCTGGTTGCAGATCAAGCAGTTTGTGCTTTGGCAAATCTGCTTTTAGACAGTGAAGCATCAGAAAAATCTATCCCAGAAGAAATTATTCCGCCTGCTACTAGAGTTTTGCGTGAGGGAACAACTGCTGGAAAGGTCCATGCTGCAGCTGCTATTGCTCGGCTTCTGCGTTCTCATCAGATTGACTCTTCTTTAACTGATTGTGTAAATCGTACTGGAACGTTTCTGGCTCTAGTTTCTTTCCTTGAAGGGTCTGACAGTAAATCTGTTGCTGCATCGGAGGCTCTAGATGCACTTGCTTTCCTCTCATGGCCTATTGAAGATATTGGGCACAACCAACCTTCTTGGGCAGTTCTTTCTGACTACCCTACTAGCATTACACCTATAGTTTCATGCACTGCTGATGCCACACCGCATTTACAGGATAAAGCTATAGAAATACTCTCTCGGCTCTGCCAGTCCCAGCCCCTAGTTCTTGGGAACACGATTGTCTGCATCACCGGGTGCATTTCATGTATTGCAGGAAGGGTTATCAGTTCCTCAAATGCAAGGGTTAAAATTGGTGGAGCTGCACTTCTTGTTTGCAGTGCAAAAGTGAATCATCAAAGAGTTGTTGAAGAATTAAATATGTCTGATCTGTGTACTTCACTCGTGCGTTCTCTTGTTGGAATGCTAAATTCTTTGGAGTCATCTCAAGTTGGAGATCAGGGCAGCAAAGATATCATAAGTATCTCCAGGATGAATAACGAAACAAGTGAATATGACTCAGAGAAAATTACTTCAGTCATATATGGTTCGAGTATAGCTATCTGGCTCCTTTCTGTACTTGCTAGTCATAGTGACAAAACTAAGATGGATATTATGGAGACTGGAGCAATTGATATTCTCACTGAACAAATCTCTCAATCCTTTTTCCGGTATACTCAGGTATCGTACTCCTTTATTGCTTGAGATTCAATACTCGATACTCTTGGTGCTGTGAAGCTGCTTTCCTTATGAACTTGCATCTTGTCCTTTCATTCAGTCATGATGTTTGTCAAGATTCTGATTTACAAAAATCTCTTCTATATTCAATACTTATTTTTGCCAAGCATTTTGCAGGCTGATTACAAAGAAGATAGCAGTATATGGATATCTGCCCTATTATTAGCTGTCTTATTTCAAGATAGAGATATCATTCGTGTACAGGCAACCATGAAAGCAACTCCAGTCCTAGCTAGTCTTTTGAGGTCAGAGGTGGCAGCAAACAGATTCTTTGCTGCCCAAGCTTTGGCTAGTCTGGTCTGTAATGGTAGCAGAGGAACTCTTCTGTCTGTTGCAAATTCAGGGGCAGCTGTAGGACTGATTACCTTGCTTGGTTGCTCTGATGTTGATATACACGACCTTCTGGAATTGTCAGAGGAGTTTAATTTGGTAGGCTATCCCCACCAAGTTGCCCTTGAGAGACTGTTTAGAGTGGATGACATTAGAGTCAGCGCAACGTCTAGAAAAGTGATACCTGCACTTGTTGATCTGCTGAAACCTATTCCAGAACGCCCTGGGGCACCTTTTCTTGCACTGGGACTTCTGATTCAGCTTGCTCAAGATAGTCCTTCTAATCAAACTGTTATGGTGGAATCAGGGGCTCTGGAAGGTTTGACGAAGTATCTTTCTCTAAGCCCACAAGATGCTGAGGAAGCTGCTACTGATTTACTTGGAGTTCTGTTTAGTACACCTGAGATAAGGAGACATGAAGCTGCATTGGGTGCTGTCACTCAACTTGTTGCAGTTTTGCGTTTAGGTGGAAGAGCAGCAAGATATAGTGCTGCTAAAGCATTGAAAAACTTGTTTTCTGCAGATCATGTAAAGAATGCAGAGTCTTCCAGGCAGGCTGTTCAACCTTTGGTTGAAATCCTGAACACGGGATCGGAGAAGGAGCAGCATGCTGCTATTGCTGCTTTGGTTCAGCTGCTGAGTGATAATCCATCAAGAGCCCTTGTGGTTGCTGATGTCGAGATGAATGCTGTTGATGTGTTGTGCAGGATTCTTTCATCAAATTATTCAATGGAATTGAAAGGGGATGCTGCTGAGTTGTGCTGTGTACTGTTTTGCAACACAAGGATAAGATCTACTCTAGCAGCAGCCCACTGTGTTGAGCCTTTAATTTCTCTCCTCGTTACCGAGTATAGTCCAGCTCATCATTCAGTCGTGGGAGCATTAGATAGACTTTTAGATGATGAGCAGCTGGCAGAACTTGTTGCTGCGCATGGTGCTGTTATCCCTCTTGTAGGTCTTCTGTACGGTCAGAATTATTTGCTCCATGAGGCTGTCTCTAGAGCTCTAGTTAAGTTAGGGAAAGATAGGCCTGCATGTAAGATGGAAATGGTGAAAGCAGGAGTGGTCGAGAGTGTGCTTGATATACTTCATGAGGCACCTGATTTCCTCTGTGCTGCATTTGCTGAATTGCTCAGAATACTCACAAATAATGCAACCATTGCCAAAGCTCCATCAGCAGCAAAAGTTGTTGAGCCCTTATTCTTGTTACTAACGAGATTAGAGCTTGGACCTGATGGACAACAAAGTGCTCTGCAGGTTCTTGTCAATATTCTAGAGCATCCACAGTGTCGTTCTGATTATGCCTTGACATCTCAGCATGCTATTGAACCTCTTATACCCTTACTCGACTCTCCTGCTTCAGCTGTGCACCAATTTGCAGCTGAGCTTCTTTCCCACCTGCTCTTGGAGGAGCATCTTCAAGGAGATCCTCTAGCACAACAAGTGATTGGTCCGCTGATACGCGTTCTTGGTTCTGGAATTCCTATTCTGCAGCATAGAGCTGTCCGGGCTCTTCTCTGTATTGCAGCAACATGGCCAAATGAGATTGCAAAGGAGGGTGGTGTGACTGAGCTGTCCAAAGTCATACTTCAAGCTGATCCTTCACTCCCGAATGCCTTGTGGGAGTCAGCCGCCTCTGTTTTATCCAGTATTATGCAATTTAGTTCTGAGTTCTATTTGGAAGTACCTATAGCAGTGTTAGTCAGGTTGCTTCGTTCAGGAACGCAGAGCACAGTTGTTGGTGCACTGAATGCTCTTCTAGTGTTGGAGAGTGATGACTCTAGCAGTGCTGAAGCAATGGCTGAAAGTGGGGCAATTGAGGCACTTTTAGAAATTCTTAGAAGTCATCAGTGTGAAGAAACAGCTGCCCGACTACTTGAGGTTTTGTTGAACAACGTAAAGATCCGGGAATCTAAAGTTACCAAGTCTGCCATTTTGCCATTATCTCAGTACCTTTTGGATCCTCAAACCCAAGGTCAGCAGGCGAGGCTACTGGCAACTCTTGCTCTTGGTGATCTTTTCCAGAATGAGGTTCTTGCTCGATCAGCAGATGCTGTTTCAGCATGCCGAGCACTAGTGAGTCTGCTTGAGGATCAACCTACAGAAGAAATGAAAGTAGTAGCTATATGTGCTCTACAGAACCTCGTTATGTACAGTAAATCAAATAAACGGGCAGTTGCAGAAGCTGGTGGTGTGCAGGTTGTGCTTGATTTGATTGGTTCTAGTGACCCTGAAACATCCCTGCAGGCAGCAATGTTTGTCAAACTTCTTTTCTCTAATAATAGCATACAAGAATATGCCTCAAGTGAAACTGTCAGAACTATAACAGGTAACTTCCTAATCTCTTAATGAAACGTCGCTTTGCATTACAGCGTAGCACGGCACAGAAACAGCTGAACGTTTTCATTTGATGATTTGAAAAAATTTCAATTGCTTCCTATGTCATCTAATACATGTTTTATATGTTTCTCTAAAGCCTTTATTGGTTTTACTCTTCTTATATCACAAATTTGGATATTTTTATGCTTCCTATTGTTGATGCTTAATGACACGATGATTTCCTGTTCTTGAAGCTGCAATCGAGAAAGACTTGTGGGCCAATGGTGCGGTAAATGAGGAGTATTTGAAGGCCCTCAATTCACTACTTAGCAATTTTCCCCGTCTTAGAGCTTCTGAACCTGCAACACTAAGTATTCCTCATCTGGTCACCTCTCTCAAGAGTGGAATGGAGGCCACTCAAGAAGCTGCCTTGGACGCACTATTTCTTCTCAGGCAGGCATGGTCAGCGTGTCCAGCTGAAGTTTCTCGAGCGCAATCGATTGCTGCAGCAGACGCCATACCCCTGTTACAGTACCTAATCCAATCAGGATCTCCACGGTTCCAGGAGAAAGCCGAAAATTTGCTGCAGTGTTTGCCAGGAACGCTCACTGTTATAATCAAGCGAGGAAACAATTTAAGGCAATCAGTTGGGAACCCTAGTGCATTCTGCAAGCTGACCCTCGGAAGTACACCCCCACAACTAACAAAGGTCTGAAATCTTACTTCTTTCCCAACTTGTTCTTTTCAGCAGTGCAAAGTGCTGGTTTTTATGTTTTGTCATCTACATGTTAATCCTATACAAAAGGAGGTGCTAAATTATGGTAGCTTGTATACAACACCCCACATGGAGAAGATATTGGGTTTCCTATAGTGTATATTAGTGAATTTATTTGCGATGTTTATTTTCATTTCATTCTATCGCTGTTACACATAGAAACTTGGATAGAATGACTTCAACATGCATTTTATGGAGTATCATATTTTGCACTAACCAAACTATATTCCTAACGACCATCAGATTGTATCCACTGGTCCCAATCCAGAATGGGATGAGAGTTTCACGTGGTCATTTGAAAGTCCTCCCAAGGGCCAGAAGCTCCGCATTTCATGCAAGAACAAGAGCAAAATGGGGAAGGTAAGCTAGTTGAAAGCAACCAGATATGGGGTTACTTGGTGTTTTAAAAAATACAAAAAACGCATACTCATTATACTTACTTTCCTTATTCTAATACTTTTGATGATATAATGGCAGAGCTCATTTGGAAAGGTGATGATCCAGATAGACCGTGTAGTGATGATGGGTGCAGTTGCTGGAGAGTACATTTTGCTGCCTCAAAGCAAAAGTGGACCTTCAAGAAATCTGCAAATTGAATTTCTCTGGTCCAACAGTAAGGTGCCCTCCTGAAATTCACCACCTCCACTGCAAAACCAAGTTATAACGCAATTTACAGATTTCTTTTATTTTTTTGTTATAAAATATATTGTGTTGTGTAAATATATAGCAAATCCTGTGCAGCATTCGTCAATCCCTGAAACAGTTACTTCTTGATGTAATCTTTTGTAATTTGACAGGTTCTCTTTCTCTCTCTCTCTGTTAACTTTTTTTAATTTATTTATATAATGATTTTTGCATGGGTACAAACTTGGAGTTATGATGGCAGTCGTTTTGTAATTGTTTGTAACCACATTTGTTGACTAAAGAAACTTTTGAGAGTTGAATAGTCTTGATTTTGAGAATACGCCTTCACGACTTAGCTCAATTGGCTAAGAGTTAGTAGATTCGGAGCAAGGGTCGAGTCGTAGTAGCATAGGCATTGGTCTTCTCGGCTCCTAAAGGATTCTCATGGGGCTGAGGTGTTGGGGCTTCCCCCTTTTTGGGAGAAAAAGAATTGATTCAACAATTTGGAGAGGCTTTCGAGTATTCAGAAGAAATCAATTTGATCTTTCAGAAGTTGACTATTCGCATCATTGGCATTTATGTAAAGTAATTTTTCCATTAAAAAAAGTTACATGATGTTTTTTCAATTTTATTTTTTCGCAATTTGCGTTATAATAATATACATCAAATGTTATGGTGATTTAAATTCAATGTTATGCTCAAGTATATTTTTGAATTTGTAATGGTTCCTTTTATTTTAAATAACTGTTGATATACACTTTCTTTCTCCTAAAATATCTCAAAACTTTAAATTCCATATAACTCCCTCAATTTAAATTATTTTTTTACAAATCATACATCAAATTAAAGATAATTTTATGAGGATTCTAGCGAAATCATAATTGCAGATATTCACATGAAGAAATTTGTATGAAAAATGGAATATATAAGTATCTCGGCGAACTTGCGTTATAATGAAGTAAATCTATTGTTATGATGATATATATTCCATGTTATAATGACGTTTTTCAATATTACATTCAGCGAACTTGCGTTATAAATTTGAGTGGAGATGTGCTTCAATTATTATTTCATACTTTTAGGCAACTACCTAATTTAAAAAATATGAAAAATATTATGTTTGACATTTTTGACCTTTTGATGATTGATATATTCTACTGTAATGATACACGTTCAATTTAAATCATGACCATCTATTTTTAAATCTAATGAATTATATTTGATCTTAATTATGTAATAAGGGCATAGTTTGACCCTAGTACACCTCCATACATATATGCGCTTGTATAGGGCGACGTTGTTGCTTGGGCTGTTTTTTCCTTTTTGGTTTATATTTAGTTGTTTGATTTTTTATTTTAAGTTTTAGCTAAAAATTATAAAAATTAATTCAGTTAAGTCCAACAAAATTTCTAGAGTAATATAAAATGCTACATACAAAATTATAAAGATATTATAAAATGTCGAAATATAAAATTACATGAAATTAATAAAACCCAATAAAATTACATCAAATAACTAAAGATACAAAAACTACGCAAACGAATGAGGTAGATACACTTATTATTTCAAGAATCAGAAAGACCATCTGCAAAACAAATTAATAAACGATACAGAGGCAGCCTCATTCTGTTTCCAAATGCATTAATTCAGAGACTGAATTATAATACATTAATGTGTAATTTACGTTACTTTTTTTTGCATTAATATAATAAATTTTCCTTTTTATTCTTCATGAGTTCAAATAGGTCTTAAATATTATTAAGGAAATTAAACAAATGAAAATGAATATTCTAATGTAATGAAATGCATATTCAAATAAGTCGCCTTATAAGTGTCATAATAAATACCCTATTACAGTACAATTTTGACAACATTGACATGCGTCTCTAAAAGATGTATTATTAAATTATTATGAAATGAAAATTAAATAATGAAAAAGTCATGTTTAACAAAGACACCAATATTATAATCAATTCAAATTTTGTTACAATGAGAGATGATAAATAAATTGCGCGTAGTATTAATTAATCTCTATTTTTATAAATGATATTCATCGTTTTGAATTAGTACGGTGTAAATAATATTCGTTAATGGTGCCATAAAATGAAGCACCACCCACTTTTACTTTTTGTTAAGCCTCTTATAAGCATTCGTATTTTACAAGTGATTATGAAATGTAATTAAAATATAGGGAGTATTAAAGTCCAAATTGTAAAATCAATCGTCTAACTTATGAGACAGTGAGAAATACTATTTGGATCTAATAAAGAAGTACCATTGATGAAATTTACAATTCATATAACACAAATCCAACAAAAGAAAAAGTTAAATTAACTCATAACAGACCCCTTTAATCTGTTAGGGAGAGAGGGAGAGAGACAGAGAGAGACTTTTAATCATCATCTTAATAATATTTATTAGAATTAAAAATATATATATAATATAATGAATTCGAATTAACATTGTTACCAAAATTTGAAGCTAAATAATATACGTATCTTAGTTGGTAACACGTTTTCCCTCTCACTAATAGATCAGAGGTTCGAGTCATCTAAAAAGATTAGTGTGTGCATGTATGTGATTGTTAAATGTATTCCAATCATGGAATAATCAATCATAATACACATTCATAAACTAAACATTCGAATTAAATGCTAGATAATAATTATATATATAACCAATCCTAACTAATAATTACAAAATAAGACTAAAATACAATAAATTGAAATTAAAGGGCAAAAACATGCAAGTTTTTCTTTTAAAGAAAAATAGATATGGTAGACGAGTGAAACATAATATAAAGACATATTGTACTATATATATACATGCTGTATTGATGGTTTTGATATTTACTTTGAATTTCTGATTTGCTCCTAAATGATGTTGGAAGACGCCATCCCAGACTGGGGAAGCCACGGTGGGGCATGGGGGCCCATGGGCCCCCCAGTAATTTGGAAAAATTTGAGGGGTATTTTAGTAATTTCATATTTATAAATAAAAAAA
>JAYDZE010344260.1:0-54492 GCA_034509125.1 Monilaria moniliformis
GTCCAAGAGACAAATGGATACCAAAGGACTTGCCGTTACAAACTAACTCTCCAAATCCTCCAAAGGTCAAGAATGAGCATCACATAAATATAACATCAACGATATGGAACCATCCTATCTGCTATAACAATCCCCTCAATTGCAACCATCTCCTTTGGAGAAAGGGAAAGAGAAGAAGAGTTCTTCTACTGTTACTAAATGCAACAAGAAGTACTCGTTGGAGAAGTCGAAGTAAATGGGGCATATCTTTGTCGACAATCTCTGAAGACCCGCTCAACGAAAATCAGCAAAGGGTACAATGCAATGAGCAAAAAACTGGAATGGGCACAAGAGCTGGATTACGACCATCTTTGCAAGCATTAATGTCGAGTGCAAATGACGTCTCTAAGTTCGTCAGCTATTTCAACAATTTGCAGAAGATATGGTCGAGTGGCCATAATTGGGATGATATTCAACAACAAGCGAATGATGTCTTGTACAATGATGAAAGAAAACAATTCAAGTATGATGTAGTGTGGAAGATTGTTCGAAACCACCCGAAATTTTCCGTTAGTTCAGATTATGGCTAAAAAAATGAAGCTCTCTGCCTTCGGCCAATACTTAACCAGCAAGGATGCTGATGTCATCGATTTGAACGCCGAGATGGAAGAGAGTATGCATTTTGGCGCCGGAGAGTCGTCCCATGAGTCACAAAGCGGTGAAGGGAATGGTGAATGGGAAAACTCATGCGACGTAAAGCAGTGCACCTGTGGAAGACTCTCAGATTGCCGAATACTCCCAAAGAATGTCAAAGATCGGTGAAGCAATGTTGATAAAGCAATATTCAACTCTACTTGACAAAGACACGTCGATAATGACAGAGACCAGAAAGCAACAACATGAAGCCCTGTCCAGCTACTTGCAAGCAAATTATTATTTTAAGATTTTAGTTAAGTAATTCTAGAATTGTGGAATTGTAATTAAGTAATGTAGAATTTTAAATTATGTAATTTTTGATATTTTAATTAATTAATTTTCAAAATTTTAGTAGTCATTTATTTTCGTTTTACAAAGATCGCAACTTAAATAAATATGTGAAATTAAAATTAGTAAAAAGTGACGAAATCAAAATTTTAAATTGTAGCTGAATTTGGGGCTAAATTTTTATGGCTAGATTGTTAATTTTGTTACTGAAAAGTGAAATGCTAACGTGACAATTGAAAAGTAAAATTGTGACTGAAATTAGTCTAAAAATAAGGTTATGTTGTGGATGACATTATGTACTTAATCATCTCTTTCACACAAATTCTTAATTTAAGGGAAGTGGAAATTGCGGTCTCTCACTCTCCCGCGAAGTCTTAATCATAGTTTAATTTAGTGCATAACTAATATTTATTGTTGTAATGGGAGGGGCCGACAGATACAAGAGAGTAGTCAACTTTGTGTTGGTGTAGCCATCATCTCAACTTCATCAATCCAAATTATCCAATATATATAGGAAATAGTTTAAATAAAAAAATTATTGCAAAAATTAAAAATTATTTTTGATTATTCAATCATGAAATAGTTCAAATAAAACTATTTTTATTGAATGCAAATAATAAAAAATTTATTTTAACCACAAATTATATAACTTACGAGTTATTAAAAAAAATAGTAATATAGAAAAATAAAACTAGAAGGGAGGGGAGGAAAGGTTGAGGAAGTGTTGGATTTTGATAAAAGTAAAGTGGGGGTAAAACGTAACACGTTTAGTTTTGATTCGCAGACCTGGGAAAATACCAAACTTTATTTTCTTGTCTGGTTGATTTCCTACCAATGTCTGCGATAGCTTACGTGGCGGAAGCGTATTGGTGGTGTACATGTGGAGTTGCCTAGGTTTATTTGGATGTGATTAGAAGGAATCCTATGTTTTTGTCCTAATATTTGATTCATGACTGCATTTGTCCTGTTGTTGGTTGCTTCTATTTATTGATATCAATGAAGTTGAAATATTATATAGTGGCATACTTGCATAGTAGTCAAATATTTTTCTTTTGAATCGTTTGCAGTAATTAATGAATACGCTAATCAAGTGGGGAAGAAGAGATTACATGACAAGTTATTTTAGTGTTTATGTGAAAGGCTTTGTTTGGCAAGGGCTGTTAAACTAAGATGAGAGTAATTTATTTAGGCTCAACAGTAATATTATAAGTGTCTAGTATCTATGTTTCTCTAAATGTTTGGCTCGTTGGTGTGATGGTATTTTTGGTGGGAAAAGTTCGTTGGGATAACTTTTCTTCTCCCATTGTTACATTTTTGTACTCTGAGTTGAAGGACTACGATTTCTTAGTGAGGACGAAAGCTACAATTTGTGGCTTTGATTTCTTGCTTCAATTTCTCAGTGAGGGTTCAGTTGTGCGATTTGTTGTTGTGATTTCTTGGTGAGGTCGAAGGCTGCGATTTGTGGGTTCGATTTCTTGCTTCGGTTTTTAGGTTAGGTTCAGTCGTCGCATGTCACGCCGTGATGATTTTTGTGAGAAATTGAAAGGTGAGATTCAATTTTTTGTTTGACTGAGGGGATGAGTGGTCGTAACTTGGCTTGGCAAAACCAGAATGTAACTTCTTTGCAACTGGGTTTGCAGCCACGACGGGGACTCTCTCTCTCTCTCTATGGTTGACGTTTTGTAGATCTGAGCCTATTCGTCATGATCCGATTCTGGGCATTTTTGGTCCGTTCGGTTTCTGGTGGGTTCGATTCCAGAGTCGCGATGATTTGTGGCTTCGATGTGTTTTCAATTTTTTGCCTTTGATTCATAGTTTGTCTGATTCACTGTCGTGAGGATTGTGGTTTGACTCATTTAGGGTTTTTGTTAGTGATGTCGTCGGACTTGTGGGTGATGTCGTCGTCGAACCTGTGGATTTATGTTAGTTATGTCTGTTTTCTTTCCTGGCAGTGATGTTGTCGGACTTGTGGGTGATGACTCTGAGCCAAATGTGTTATTCAACTTTGATTCATTTTGATTCTTTTGCTTTGGTTTCCGACTTTGATTAGTGGCTATGATGATTCTGAGCCATATGTGTTGTTTGTTCCATCTCAGTTCATTGTGTGTTGTTCGTTCCATTTTATTTGTGTGGTTTTGTTGCGTTTGAGTTTGGATTCGTTTGCCGGCGAACGAAATCTGGCCGCCGTGCATGGCTTCCGGCCTTTGATTCATTGTTCTCACTGTCTTGTACCCCCACCGGAGAAGTCGCAGATACCGATAGAGATATTTCACTAATTAATCATTCATTAACTAATTAATTAACTTTTCATTAACTAATTAGCTAAAGTAGTTATTAAATTGTCAGATTATTACTTAATTTATATGAACTTGACATTAAAATTTCCTAATTAAATTTAGTTAGTTAATATTAAAATAATTATTTATTCTTAAAATCAGAAAATATATTCATATTAAAAAGGATAAAAAAGTCATTGAATAATTTATTTATAATATAATCTAACTAACCGAACACTTTATTCTTTTTATTTTGAATTTTATCTTACATACCAAACAACACTACTAAAATTATCTACTTAATCCTCTCTTCTTCTTTTTTCTCTTTTTTTTCTCAATTTCTATCTTGGTTTAACTATCTTATTATTATATCCATCTAACTTACCAAATAGGGGCTAAAGATCCACGTTTCAAATCAAACTTCAAGCTCGAGATTTATTAATTTAATACTGTATTACCTATTAAGTGGCCTCACATATATCTTTGAATACTTTCAAAGTATATGTGGGCTCAATAAACATTGAAGTATTTTACAATGATAACTGATTGATGAATTTCGAAATATATAATGTTAAGGAAAACATACCAATTAACCCAAATTATGATTGAATTTTTTAAAAATGACTATAATGTATTTTTTTAAAGAAAAGATAATGTCCATTTACATAATATGTGTTTACATAATGCTCCTAAAAATCAAACCGTACCAAATTTTATATTACTAATTATATTATTCCAGATCTAATTTTTCCTTTACTATATTTTCGGTATATCCAATTAATTTAGAAAACAAATTATAGGTTGATTCCTTAAAATTTGTTTTTTTTTTAACTTCCTTAAATTCAGATAGACTAGGGTTTTGGGCTTCAGCTCAACCCAATCCATATATCTATTACCTAATACGATTAGGAAATTTATTTTTATTTTTTCTACGTAGAGCTCTCTATTCCTTTTTTTTTCTGAATTCTCATGCATTTGCATTTTTTATGTTTAGTTTTTTTTTCTTTTTTTTTAATTTGTTTTTTTATGTTTAATTTTATTTGATTTAAATAAATGAATTTGGTATAATCGGATTATTTATCTTGTAAACATATGAGCTGAAACCCAATGTAAGTGATGTAGAAAACAATAAGGTGAGAGGTGAGAGGAGAAATGTAAATATGAGTATGTTCGGATGTTTGTGGTGGTGATATAAGCTAAAGATTTTTAGAGAACCAACTGGAATTGCGTAGTATAGGCGACAGATAAAAGGATACTTTCTTTTGTCCTTGAATCAATAATATGATGCGATTGTCTTTTCAAACTTTTTGGTGCAAGACATAGCTCGTGACTATAAATAATTTTCTGCGTAAACTAATGTGTTATATTGTTAGATTCCCAATTCATTCTATATGTTCCTCTATTTATACAACTAAAATCATTTTGTGTGCTTGGGTGTGGGTGTAATGTATAAGGCTATCCATCACGCAACCATAACATTTCAGTCAGACCTTTATTATTAATTCATGTGCAACGTCAGCATCCTAAATCTTACTACAAACACCAACAATGCAGCCACAAAAATTCAGTCAGACTTCTATTATTCATGATCCCACCATTTACTTTTGAAATTCATAGCTTTTATTATTAATTTTCAATTGTATATATTTATTTAAATTGTGATATTTCTAAAATTAAAATAAAGGATTAAAAATTTGAAAATTAAGTAATTAAAATAAAAAATCGCACGTATTTAATACTAAAATTTAAACACTAAAATCATAATTAAACTTTAAATAGATCAATTAGTCAAAAACACAATCACAAATAATATTAAACCTAAATCGAAAAAATGAAAAGAAAAAGGAAAAAGAAAAGATGAAGAAAAAGATGAAGGAAAAGATGAAGGAAAAAAGAAAGGAAAATCAAAAGAAAAAGAAAAATGGAAATTGTGTGCGGCTTCCCCGCGGATTGCACCGCAACTGCGGCTGGACGCTCCCCCGCGATGCAACCGTGCCGCTCCCCATCAGCCCGAATAGCATTTTCTAACGCCACTGCTAATACCCTAAACGTATATAAATATTCAGAATTATACATTTAAAACAACACAAAATTATATTTTTACGTTTAATACTATCAAAAAATAGAAAAAAAAACTATAGATTAATAATTTAATTAATATTACTTAATTAATTGTGTTAACTACGTAAAATATATTAATTATATCATGTTAATAGTATCCGTAAAATGGAAATATATTAATTACTATTGTTGTTTTGGTTCTATAAATAAAGGTTTGCAAAAAAATCATTAAATTATTCATTTCTTTTTCCTTCTTTAATCGGCTTTTGTTATGTTTAGTGTTTTTTATTGTTGTATCTATTGACTATTACCATGTTTTAATGTTTACATAAATGCATGGTCTTTTTGTTACTTTGCTTGGGTATCTTCATCTGATGTGGCTTCAACTGTTTTTCATATAATATTGCAACAACGCAAATATTACAGGCATATTCAATTTTAAAATATACATAATATTTTGCTATTTTGGAGTCAATACTTTGGTTAATATTTTTTTTTCTAATTTAAATGAATCCAGATTATTGTTAATATAGATGATAAATTATTATAACAATTATGAATTTTGGTGAGGTACGAGTACTGCTATTGCTATACAAGTTTGGGATGAACATTTGAATTCTGAATGGTACCTGTATACAAATTTTAAACGGATGCGATCATTAATTGACATGCCTATGCAGAATTATCACCACTTTTAATTTTTTTTTACTCATACATTTATTAATTATCGATTTTTGAACGAGTAGTAGTATATACACTCTAGATTGGGTCCAATTGCTAAAGTTTAGCCTCATAGTTTCAATCCGTAATCAATGAATACGACTGAATTATTGCATTAAGCTTTAAAATGAAATGATTTTCACAAGTTAGTTATGGTATTTCAAGTTCCAGAAGAGATGATACTCAAAATTAAAAGCTGGTATGTCAAACTCCATATGAAATTATGCACATAACTCACTTTTTGATCTATCAAGAACAAGATGATTCTCTGAACTTGGATCTGGACTTTCAAATTCTATACGAGTTAATGCTCGGAAGTCAGTTTTTGATATTACATGTTCCAAATGAGAAAATGTTCATATATTAATTTTCGTCTTTCAAGCTCTAGATGGTGACTTTCAAAGTTAGACATTCAAAAGTTAAATGTGGTATTTCAAACTCCAGACGGAATGATGCTGAGAAGTTCGAAGTTCAAAAATCAAATGTGGTATTTCGTATTTCAGATAATAATTTAGTCTTACAAAGTTCATATAAGATGGTATCAGATAATTGGTGAAAATTGTATATATTATTATCATTTGAATTATGTCAGTAATTAATATATATGAAAAAATTATTTTATATATTCTGACCATTAAAATAACGTAGAGTGATTATAATATTAACATAAGTGATTTCCTATTGAATTTCGATGGGTTAATCGTTATTCATAAGAAATAAGAATATCCTTTTAAAAAATTGACCTAAAGACGCCAAGTAATCACACCTTTGCATCAAGAATTTGGAACGACCACAGTTCACCCACAACGGTTAATTTTCATTTCTCAATTTCCATATTGGAATCAAACTCGTTTAAACACCGAACCAAGAAATTGAATTAAAGTGTTAAGTTGCCCCAACTACGAACCCCAAGCTATGATCATTCACTGATTAGCAATTTCTTCACTCGAATTGCAATGGGGGTTGGAGGGCACTTCTGGGATTTGCTCAAACCCTACGCCCGCTTCGAAGGCTTCGATTTTTTGAGAAACAAACGCGTTGCAGTGGACTTGTCGTACTGGATTGTGCAGCATGAGACCGCCATTAAAGGGT
The DNA here is from genome assembly GCA_034509125.1 of Monilaria moniliformis. NCBI lineage: Eukaryota > Viridiplantae > Streptophyta > Magnoliopsida > Caryophyllales > Aizoaceae > Monilaria > Monilaria moniliformis. The sequence goes on from JAYDZE010344260.1 coordinate 7,113, forward strand.
ACACTAGAAACCCCCATATTCGCATAACCTTTTTCCGAACAGTTAATCTTTTCTCCAAGGTACAAGTCTTGTTCTTGTTCGCAGGTACAACAATCTTGTGCATGCACTTTTATTACGCTTTTTGGTTTTCTTTGGAGACATGATTGCTTGAAGTCTTTGTTTCGAGTGGGTTTTATCTCAAGAGAAGGAAAAAAAAGAGAATGGAGTTTTCGTTTTTTTCTTTATTGTCTCGATTTTGGTAGGAGGGATACTGAAGTAGTTCGTAGTTTGTAATTTTGGATGTTCATAATCTAGGCAATGGAAATATGGCTTTATCAATATATAAGTGGATATGATTTTTGTTTGTGTTTTTTCTGATATTAAAATGGTTGTACTGGGAATGAGATTCATAACATTGGGTGATCGTTACAGTTTGGAGCCTATCCGGTCTTTGTACTCGATGGGACTCCGTCCCCGTTAAAATCTCAGGCAAGGATAATGCGGTTTTTCCGATCATCTGGTATTGACTTTTCAAGTTTGCCAGAGGCAGAGAAAGGTGTATCAGTTGAAAGGAATCAAGCCTTTAAGAAATGTATTGAAGAATGCGTGGTGAGTTGGGTACTCAAACCGTTGTGATGTGCTGGATATGGATTTGCACAGATCTGCTTTATGATCGTCTTATGTTGGTTATGGTTTTCTCGAATAGATGCTTGCCATTGATACTAACTCATTATGTTCAGATTTTTAGTATCATTTTCCTACTGTCTCAGTGTACTCAATGTGGTTAAAATGATACAAGAATAGAAATATTTCATTTCTTTTTATCATTATTATTAATTTTTAAATGTTTTATGTCATTGTCTTCATTGAAATCGAACAATCATGTTTTGACTTAGACACTACATGTGATTTGTTATTATATGCTAAGTGTACCTGGTAAGATAATCCACCTACAAATTACATTTTGGCATTTGATCAGAGCTTGTACTTGTTTTTTGGAACATTTTCTTTCTGTTTGGGCAATTTGATGCCTCAGAATGAATTAAGACATGTTTAATAGTTCATAACTTTGTTGTTCTTAGGGTAATTCCGGAGCTATCTGATAGTTCCTTGGTATTTTGGTAGGAATTGCTCGAACTCCTTGGAATGCCTGTTTTGAAAGCCAAAGGAGAAGCTGAAGCTCTCTGTGCTCAGTTAAATAGAGAAGGACACGTTGATGCTTGTATTACTGCTGACAGTGATGCATTTCTATATGGTGCCCAGTGTGTCGTCAAGCGAATCCAGCCAAACTCGAAAGTAAGTGCTCTTAGTTGTGGTTACTCTTACCTACTCGCTTTTGTTGATAAAGTGAACCACACATGAAATATAATATGTGCATCTAGTGGAGAGTGCTGGTCAGTTGCATTGAACTTTCCTTTTTTTTCCTACTAAATTTGAGAGCTGCCACATATGATGCTTATAAAACCACACGATGGCCTTGTACATGTCCTATTGTTGGTATCTTTCTTGCACGAGTAAAATGTTCTTTTTAGTTCTAGCCAGCCTAAGCTCCAAATGTGGCTCAGCAGTAAGGTGTTCTTTGAAGGAAATCCCCTGCCAGCTGTGATATTACAAGTATATTTCAGCTGACTAAGATCATAAATTTAACAATGTTTGAGTGGTCCCACATATTCATGTAACAATGCCATCTCAGTTGCTGTACCCTGACTCATCATGCCTTCAAAATGACTCCCATTAAGCACTACTTTTCCATTTTATGGCCGAGGATTTCCTGAGTCCATTCTGTTAGAATCATATTTGATCTTGCTGTAGTTACTGGTATTTCAGTCTTTCTATGATCTACAGTAATGTAACTTTCATATCTTGGACAGGAGCCATTTGAGTGCTACCATATATCTGATATTGAGACAGGTCTTGGTCTAAGGAGAAATCACCTGATAGCTGTTTCTTTGATGGTTGGAAGTGATCATGATTTAAATGGTATAATAGGAATTGGGCTTGAAACTGCAGTTCGCTTTGCCAAAAATTTTAGTGAAGATGAAATATTGAACAGGTTTGTGTTTCTTATGCTTGTCCATTGCTTATTATCTACGAGGCATTCAACACGCCACTCTTTTAATCAGGCTGCATGACGTAGCCAGAGGAGAACCACTGGTGATCCAGGGACACAATAGTGCTGAAGATGAATCTGCAAGCTCTTCTAATGCTAAATCCTTGAAGCTAAGAATACCTCACTGTTCGCACTGTGGCCATCCAGGAAATAAGAGAGCCCATCTCAAGTTTTCTTGCGAATATTGCAATTCAACTGCTGGTCAAAGTTGTTCTCACAAACCAGTGGGATTCAAATGTTTGTGCACATCATGTGACTTGGTACGGAATTATCAAGCTTTTCACTTTCAACCTGCCACGTTTTGGTGCTTCACTCCTTCGTATTTCTTCTTCTGAATTTGAATTTTAGTTTCCTGCTTGCATCTTCTCAATCTTAGTGTGCTATCGGATGCCAGGACAGAGAAGAAAAAGCAAAGAAGAAAGACGCGTCCTGGAAACTTACAGTTTGCCAAAAGATTGCATCAGAGGAAAATTTCCCGAATGATGAAATTATACAGATGTACCTGAGCAACCATCATGGAATTGGTACGTCAGCTAGAACTTGTCATATGTCATGTCTTTTTGCAAGAATCACAAAAACATGCTGATTGAGGAAATGATAAAAGGATGGAATCAGTGATCTTGATTTTTAGCAATTAGATTAAGAACTCATCTGTTGCTACTGTTTATAGATTTCTATTCTCTGGCAATTTCATGTTAACGATTCTTTAATATTTTTTATTTTGCTTTGTGACAGATGATAAGCCACATTTACGATGGGCAAGTCCCGACAGAGAAATGCTGGTTGATTACCTTGCTTATCAGCAACACTGGGAACCATCTTATATTAGGCAAAGAATACTACCAATGATATCAACATTATATTTGCGAGATATGGCCTCAGCTCCAACCAGTGACTTACTATATGGATCGTACAAGTTTCATAGCATTCAGCGTGTGAAGATAAGATACGGACATCAATTTTATGTCGTTAAATGGAAGAAAGCTGCTACCAGTTTGAGTGATGCTGCCCACCCAATTCCTCAAGAATCTAATTTGCAGTTGGCAGTAGACCTAGATGAACCTTTTGATTTGAGTGAAGATACAGATGCTCCTTATATTCATATTGAAAATGGAGGTTGTTTTTTGTCGACTGATGAAGATATGGAGCTTGTGCAAAAGGCTTTTCCAGAGGAAGCCAACCAATTTTTGAAGGAAAAGGTGAGAGATATTTCACTCTGAAAATAATGGAGTCCTTTTTTTTCTTTTTTCTTTTTTCTTTTTTTCCCGTCCCTTTTGAATAAATTTTCCTGCATGCTGACAATAACCATGTTGCATGTGACAGGAATTGAAAGAAATGAAGTCTCAAAAAAAGAAATCAAACTCAGGCTCTGAAGTAACCCCTGAAAAAACAGAGTCATCTACGTCTCGCGGTGTGCAGCTAAGTATTAAAGAGTTTTATCGTTCCTCCAAACTGCGTAACTCAAGCAAGCCTGAGGAGGATGCCGAGAAGGGATCTGGTTCCTCCGAGGACAAAAGGAAAGATCCAAGTCCAAGATTTTCCAAGTCCGCCAGACGTCGCCTTCTATTTGGATAATTCCGCTACCCTCTCGTGTCACTTGGCTTCTGTAAATTAAGCTGCATTAGTCTAACATAAGGTTTCAGTTTTCCCTGTTTTGGCCTTGTTGATATTGATACTCCTTTCAAGTGTAAATAGCTCTTCATGGTGGCAATCTCTCTCTCTCTCTCTCTCTCTCTCTCTCTCACTCACTATTTCCTTTGGAAGGAATATAATTGCTGTATCTATGTCGTGATGTGATTTTAATACTACAGAAAACAATCAAAATGGCGTGAATATACGTGATTATTGTTCATATGCAATGTAGTAATTAGATATTTAATGCAGAATCCTTGTATTTTACATGCCTCTGATACCCGAGACCTTGTTTGGCTATGTATCTAAATTTCATCCTCATTTTCTCCATTTGCTATTAGTTCTTACAATTAGTTGGTTTTATATAAAGAAAGCACTAGAAAATTTTGTCATTACCGTTTTGTTAGTTGATTGTTTCTGACATGTAAAACATTTAAGTGTGTTGCACCACTATCTATACATTGAATTGTATTTGTTTTTATCATTACTATGAAGTTTTTCTGTTAGATAACTACAGGTTATCTTTTGAACTTCAATGTATCTACATGAATTCACAGAAGACAGCAGTCTGGTGAGTCATCTAATCCCTCTTACTTCCTTTTCTTTTTTAATAACCTAGATGTTTTTCGCCCGACTAATTCTAGGAGACGACGTCTTTCTCTCTTGTTATTATTCATGACAATCAAGAATCTTTTTTCTATCCTTTATAGTTTCCAGAGATGAATGCCAACAACGCTATCTCTATGGGGATTCTTGTAGTCAATGATGGCCTAGCATGCCAAAACAAAGTGGCAGAGGTGCTTCGACACTGCAATTATGAAGGTACGAATAGAATAAGCTTCAACTTTTTAGCTTTGTTAGATTGAGTTTGTTGCCGCACGCCACTGAGTTATTTGAGTCGATGTTTCTTGTTTTTCTCCTCAGTTTTGCATACTGGAACTGTTTATGATGCTTTACATTCGATATGGGAGAACAAGGACAGGCTTGATCTTGTTATTACAAATGCGCAGAAGTTAGAATCAGATGGCGTCGCAATCATCCAAAATATTAAGGAAAGGTTGAAATTGAAGGTTTTGTGTAAGTAAAAGCTTCTCATGGTATGCTCCTCCACGTTGTGTATATTCTATGTGAACTCAGCATCAACTCGTTGTTACTTGCAGTGATACATATTGATGAGAGGGTTGAGCCCAAAAGCAAGCCGCTTAGTTTCTCTGCGTATGTTTTGACTGGTTTGAGCTTAAATGGTTTGAGTTATCTTTTGGTAAATCCAAAACGAGTAAAGGAAGATAAAATGGGGGCAGCAGTTAATCAGCAAGAAAATGTTCAGATAGCATCCGTTTCTAATGCTGCCGTTGTTGAAACAAACAAGGCTTCTTCCTCGAATGAGGATGCAGCGCGCTTGAACCAGAAAAGGAAGGCTGTGGAGTTACACAGGGAGAGAAGTGAAGACAGCAACGATGATCACTATAAAGGGAAGAAGCCAAGGGTTACATGGACAAATGAAATGCATCTGAAATTCTTGGATGCCATTGAAAGACTGGGATATGACAGTAAGATCATAAGTCATTTTATGCAGTTCTTGACAATTTGATTATGTAGTTTTTGTCCATTTTTTAGCAACATTTTCGTCTCGTTTTTGGCAGAGGCGGTTCCCAAGAAAATAGTCGAAATTATGGGCGTTCCTGGGCTTACCAGGGAGAACGTTGCCAGCCATTTACAGGTTCGTTTTCAGTCCAAATTTGAGATGAGGATTCAAATTCATCTAAGTTTTGTTAATTCTACAATGGAAATCAACATGTGTTTGCAAAGAATTGGAATCATAGTATTCACATGCGATGAGATCTTCAAATTTTAATGCTGGAAATGTGATTTCTTAAAAATCATTAATGAAGAATCATCTCATGAAAATCTCATCAGTAATGAGCATCATCATTCGATTCTTCATTCAAGAAAGCTAGTTGATCTTCCTGCAGAAATATCGTTGCAGCATGAGACGAACGGAAACTATCTTCGGCTCACTTCCTTGCAGAAGTACGAGGACTGAGCTAGGAGGTTTAGGAGTTCTAACCTCACCTCTGACGAGTAAAGATCTTGTCTTTGGCTCCAGATCAGAGACGAAGTTCTGCACAAGAATCGGAGGCTCACATCTCAGTGATGTGAGAAACATGATGCAACTCAGAGAAAAACATTGTTCATCTTCTGACAACTCCAACACCAGCAAATTTGTGGGATACAGATTCATAGGTAACCAAATCGATTATGGTCCCATCAACAAGATCAACAAAGATGCAGAATTTTCTACTACAGGGAGATTACAAGATCAATCCACGAGCTACGTTCAACGCCACCTGTTATTGGATCCGAACGCTGTTGGATCAGCTAGCTGCATTCTGCAGCAATCTTCTCTGTTAGGGAGTTCTGCATCGAGAGTTCATGGCCAAGAACCAGACTTGCTCTCCTCGTATACCTCGAAAATCGAGAGTCTGCTCCAAGACCCTCCAACTCAACAACCACAACAGATCTGTGCCCAACAATCAGGAGATTGTAGTGACTCTTTGCTCGACCACCTGCAATCTTGGGATACCTCTGCAAATGCTGCTCCCTTCCACGATCCCTCGATAACCTCGTCAGTGCTTCCTTCTCCCCATCACGATTTTCCGTTGCCGCCACCGGAGGCACCGGGAAATGGTTTCTTCGAACAAACTCCGCGGGGATTCTTTGATGATGATATCCTGCAGCAGCATTGTTCCCCTGCTCCTCCACCACCACCACCACTATTGACTGAGATGTTCCAAAATTTAGATGATATATTTGACCACGGTAATGAGGATTATCTGATTAATGGAATAGGAAACACATACGACCAGTTTGATATACAAGAATTTGATGACACCCTTTTTAGTCAAGATGATTAGCCATACATATATACATATATATATATCAACGTTGTAAATTATTATGAACTAATCCTTTTTATTTAAATTTTTTATTTTGTTACTTCTCTTGCTATATACACAAGAACGTGATGCAGTTTCCTATTCTACGGAGAACATCATGACTTTCTTTTCTTTTCTTGTTGTTAAATACAACTCGTTTTACATGTAACCTAAAAAGTGAATAAATTATATACTTGCATGTAATCACACATTGTATATATGTCCAAGTATATATTACATAGCGTCTTAATTTTTACATATAGTCAAGTATAGTATTAAAAGCAGAGACATAGTTTTTTTAAGGTAAATATCAGTTTAAAACCCTAAACTATACACACTTTACCAAAAATTTCCCAAATATTATGAATTATTTATTTAAACTCCAAACTATCCTTTTATATTAAAAATATCATGCGTCCATTTTTTGGCCCCTTTAATCTTAATATAATTCATCGGAAACATCATTTTTTTAATAAAATAAAATGGTCATTGTTATGTGCCCTAATACTTAAAAATGATGTTGCCTCCGGCGAATTATATGAAGATATAAGGAGTTGAAAAATGAACGATGAATATAAAAGTGATAGTTGGTAGTTTAATTATATATGTAGCCGTTGTTCGAGGGGATGTTTTTTAATGACTATCGTTCGACGTCTATAAGGATAGTCATATTTTCATAAATTGAAAGGACTTGGTTCAAACTTCAAACTTGATAGTAAATGATTGAAACAGAAATCTTAAATCTAGTTATCTAACCTAGTTATCTAAACTGAAATCTGAAATCTAGTTATCTAAACTGCTACAATGAACAGTCTCCTGCATCCGGTCCGGCCAATCCTTTCCTTCCACCAAAAGAGAACTTCAGCTTTGCCACCGGCGCACGATAGCCTGGCCGCGGGCAACCTCGACGAAGCACTGCCGCGTCTACAAGCCAGCAGCACAACCTCCAAAGGGAAACCCAAAAGGCAACAAGACGACTATCACTCCACCCTTAAAGCCCTCAACTCCAAAGGCCGTTTTCCAAGAAAATCTCTCGGCCAGGTAATTTATCCTAAAAATTGAAAACAATAAAGATCACCTTTTTACTTGATAAATTTTGGGTTTATCTTTTTCGTCTTTCATTTAGCACTATATGGTAAATGGGTCGGTCAATGAGGAGCTAGTGGCGGCGGCTAATGTGCAAGAAGGTGACTTGGTGTTAGAAATTGGGCCAGGAACTGGTTCCTTGACTTATGCGCTAGTGGAAGCTGGTGCAACTGTTCTTGCTATCGAAAAGGTTGGGTTTTTGTATTACTTAGGTTGTTTTTTTTTTCTTAAATTTGTTGTTGGGTTTTCATTTTGTCACTGGTTGTTCTCAGTTTGTCGTCAGACTTGTATTGGTTACTATCCAAGATTAAATTCTGAGCTCCTCAATGGTGAGGACTTTAGTTTCTTGCCAAGATTCAAACTTTATGTGTTGGTCTTTTTCCTGCATGCATATTTGTTATTCTTTAGATTACTTCTTGCAGGTATGTGTTCTGGGATTAGGTGCTTTTGATTATTCAAGAAATGTGTCTCAATTTCATTCAAAAGCCATTACTCTGATGTATGCTTTAGGTGGTCATACTGACTGAAGAGAGATTGCAGCTTGTTTGGCTCTCAGAGGGGATTTAAGAGACAGGAGATGAAACTGTTGTTGTACAAAATTGACTAGTGCTTAAATTGGAGAGATTTTGATTACCTAATGTGGTTTGGGGATCCCTACACAGTGTAGGATGTAGTTGAAGATGACTCAAATCTCAACTATGAAACCTTGTCGAGACTAGTATTTTTATGTTCGAACTACTTCATATTTAAAAAAAAAAAAAAAGAACTTTTGAAGTACATGAAAATATTTAATTTCCTGTTGGGGTCATCCATTGTATTTGGTTCTGTTTATTTGTAAGTTATAAGATACTGCTGTGAAATACTAACTGCTTTGGCTGGTTAGCCGAGGAAGTTCTTTTCTGGGGCCTGAGGATAGTCACTCTGAAAACTAAGGAGATATTTGTAGGTCTAGTTTCCTTTAGAAATAAAGTGCAGAATGCCGAGAATGCCTACTTAAGCTCGTACTGGAGTTCTATGATAAGGATGATGTCTAAATTGGAAGTAAGAAACACAGGTATGGTGAAAAACCTAAGTTGTGTTAAAGACCACTTTCCTTAATATGTAAATTGCTTCTGTCATCTCATAGTCATGTGAGAATGATAATGTTAGACCTGCTTCTGGATCTTGAGTTGGAAATTGGAATGCACAAATAGCATCTAACTAAGACTATTATGTTCAACTGCAATGCAGAAAGCATCAAAACCATTGACTTTTTACATCTATTCTAGGTTTAGGATTCTTGTTATTACGATTTCATTTTTCAGGATCCTTATATGGCATCACTGGTGAGGGAACGTTTCAACGGATTAGAATGCGTGAAGGTACTACGTCCTCTGTTAGATTCTCGCAAGCCTTGTTCAATGGAAATCTGGTTATCTCTCGCGTGCACAAACTTGTATGTTGATCCAACTCATTTTATGAGAAGCTACTAGGGGATGTGCCGTGCATTGGTACCAGCATCTCATCGTTAATGACAAAAAAAACCAAATCTGATTGAAGCACTTGTTTTCTTTTTTTGGAATCTTGTAATAGTTCTTTCTTGGACCCTTCAGCTGAGAGAATAAAATTGCATTTAGATTGCCATATCTCCCCCTTTTCCCATTTCCCTCCTGCATCTTTCCCATGTTCACATATATACTGGTCTTGAGACACTGCTTAAAAGGGCTCGTTTTCTCTATTTCAATGTGTAGGTTATGGAAGAGGATTTTACACGATCTCATATACGATCTCATATGTCCTCATTTTTGTCAGCTAAAGGCCCAGCAGATGGAAATTCATCTACTGCTAAGGTTTGGAGGTTCTATCAACTAACTTCATTGTATACTTTAGGTTTTAACATTAGCATTATAGCTTTATTTATAAGTACAATGTGAACCTTTTTCGCCTGAAATTGTTGGGAGACCAGTTTCAAGATACATTTCAAAGGGACATCATTTTTCCCCCCTCTGCAATTCACACTTTAGCAAGCATTAGTTATCGTCTTCTATATCTTTTAAAGCTCTTTCTAAGAAGATTCTAACGTTGGCGTTATAGCATCCTTGATCAATAATGTTTCACCTCTCATGTCTAGGTGGTAGCGAACATACCTTTCAACATAAGCACTGATGTGGTGAAACAACTTCTTCCAATGGGAGACATCTTCTCGGAAGTGGTTCTTTTACTTCAGGTATGCAACATAAAGTACGATATTTCCCCTCAAAGTAGCTATTACGTGTGAAGGACCTCAGAGTATCTTTGCACGAGGAGACAAGTGAGGTTTCACGGTTCCATTTTCTGTAATCCAACAGAATAGCTCAACTGGTTATCATTCTACTTTGTTGTCTGTTAAAATATCAAGTATTAACCTCATAATACAGTTATTTTCTCCGAGTGTCTGGTGTTTGGTATAATTCCTGCGCTCTATCATCCCCATAATCTTTTTCAGGATGAAGCAGCACAACGCTTTGTGGATCCTTTGCTGAAGTCATCCGAGCATCGACCCATCAATGTTTTTGTGAACTTCTATTCAGGTAATACAGTTCCAGATTAGGAATAGTTTGAGATGTATTTAAGGTAAGTAGTGATCTTGCGAAAGGGATGTACAAAATATGAGATGATTAATCTGCTCTAGTGAGATATATACTTGTAAAATATAACTCCTCTCTCTCATTGGAAATTTACTTGCCAGATCCTGAATACAAGCTCAAGGTGCCAAGGTCAAATTTCTTCCCCCAGCCTAAGGTAAGGTCTCCGTCGCTTCCCAACCACTTCCCACTGTGATTCCATGCTTCAAAAATTGTCGCTCTGATGCCGTAATACACTGCTGTTAGGTCGATGCTGCTGTCGTTGCGTTTAAATTGAAAAAAACTGCGGATTATCCACGCGTTTCCTCCCTCAAGAGCTTCTTCTCAATGGTAAAGAATGTTTACCTGCATTTCAGATGATTCAAGAATTCATTTGCTTTGATTAATGGTAATTATTAGGTGAATTCTGCATTCAATGGAAAGCGTAAAATGCTGAGAAAATCTCTTCACCACATTTGCCCTTCACCTGATATTGAAGCTGCTCTATCTGCCCTTAATCTTCCCCCCACTGTAAGCTTCCCCCCATTTTTATCCATCACTAAAAGCTCTATTTTTTAAAACCTAATTACCGCGATTCGTGTTTGCAGTCGAGACCCGAAGAGCTTACGTTAGACGATTTTGTGAAACTGCACAACTTGATCGTGAAATTATAGCTGATAAGATACGAGAGTAGAAGATGATGAAACACGAGACTACTAATATGTCTACATAAAATTACAAACACAAGTGTATGCATTCTTCAATGTAAATAAAACTGAACCATATATATCTTTTGCTCGAGTAATTCACAACGATTTACAAATCAAGAATTCTCAAGCATGAAACTGCTGAATCAAATCAAGAGCCCGCAGCTTAGTACGCACAGGATCAAACTCCTCCGCCGATGCGGCACCATCTCTATCGGCCTCATCCTCAAATGTCCGCCGCTGCTCTGCGGCGGCGGCAGAAGGCGAGAGCTGCCGCTTGGGCCGCTTGTTCTGTATAAAGCACTCCCTCATCCGCCACGCCACCTTCTCGACCGCACTGGTGGCGGCCCGCGAGTTCTGCTCCTCCTCCTCCTCCTCGTCGTCATCCTCCATCTGCATGGGCTCGCCTCCCACGGCGGAGGAGACTGAATTTTCAGGCTGCGGGGGATGGTGGTGAGAGAGGAAGAGAGAGAGGCGGTGGTGGGCCGCGTGGAGCGCGGCGTGGATTTGGAGGAGTTGGGATGGATCCGCGGCAGAGGGGAGCTGCTTCGCCATTAGGGTTGCTTGCTCTAGAACTGCGGCGAGGTCTGGCGGCGGAGGAGGTAGCGGCTCCGCTTCTGTTTCGACCTCCATTGTGGGTGATATGCGCCTTTTTTTGCTAGTCTGATGGGTTCCTTTTAGATACTGATTCTGATTTGTTAAATTATTTGGTTTCCATGGCTGCCCCTGCCCTACTCTGCATTTTTTAATAGATTTTTTTTTTTTTTTTGATTAGGTTATCTCATTTGTTTTTAGCTTAAATTTAAATGGTGACTGCATATTAAATCAATTAATATGCATTAATTGTCATGAATTGTGCCGTAACTTATGCCATATTTGGTAAATTTTGATAGGTGTGTTTCTTCACATATGAGCACAAAAATATCAAACCATATCCTCTATTACAAGATTGTGTAACATCTCTTATTGCGTTTACGAATTATCATGATGCTTTGAGGAAAACATTTACCATTTACAGAAGATACAACATCGAAGAACAATGTACAAACCGACCAAGCTAAGCTCCCAACATCCTGAGATAGTCATCGATGATGCCCATGGCAGACGGCCGGTAGCCAGAGCCAAACAAGTTATAGTGATTCAGGTAGTGATACAGCATGTACAGATCCCTCCTCTCCTCCCACCCCGCCTGTTTCGGCATCACCTGAGACGACAAGGACAAACACGAAATCAGCCCCTCTAACCAAGCATCATCATTGCAACAACATATCTTGCAAGAAAACATGAGCGATGCCTACCTCAAAGTAGGCATCGTAGAACGATCCCACAAATCCAGCACACCACGACATCCCAAACTCCGCCTCGTTGTGTCCATCTACAAGAACACACAAAAAGCAGCAGCAACAAAGATTAGGGCAGTGCAGCCTAACTGAGTTGAGAATGTTTGAGGTTCCAAGAGTAAGATTCTTCAGATTTTTTAGTGTTGTTCGGTCCATGTAGACTTACAGTAGCAAGCAGGGTCGAGTATGAGAGGCTCGCCATTTTTGTCGTAACTTATATTCCCACTCCACAAATCTCCATGTAGAAGGCAAGGCTCAAGCACGGCGCCATTGAAAAGAGATGCCATGTTCTTGATGAGTCTTTGTCCTTCACAAAGCATGAAAATGAATCACAGTAGACATTTCTTGTCTGTATGCTTAACTTTGTCAAAAGAAGGACCTTTTTCGTAGATTAAGGAGTCGCCAAACTGCTGTCGTGCGAGCTTCAACTGGTAGCCCAGCCGATGAACTCCATAGAACTCAACCCAGTCTGATGTCCATGTGTTTATCTGTGGAGTGCTGCACAGATCATGCTATTGAATTCTTAGAATGTGATGATATTGAAATATGTGTGTATGCTTGAGATTGCATATGAAAAGGGAGTTGATGTGACTATGTGAAGGATACCTTCCGATTGTATTTTCAACGTCGAAACCAAAGCCTTTTGTAGACTTTCCTGCTTTATGCATCTCAGCAAGCTTCCTTCCTAGTGCAGCCTAATGACTGGGAAAATGTCAAATGGAAGCAAATGCAGAAACAAGTAGAAACCAAGGAAGAAGATGAAGCCCTCACTTGATTTCCCCTCGATGCACCAAATTCGATGAATTCCATGATGATGTATGAGCCACCAGAAGGTAGAGCTCCATACTAAATGCAAGAATAAGCAGGTCAATGGCCACACACACACACACACACACACAAAACTCAATCTGAAAGACCACATCTATATTAGCAAAAGGAAGAAGATGCATCTTCCTTCCTACCTACCTTATATGGTTGAGGCACGCGTATAGTTCTCGTCTCATACATGGCACTGAGGCCCAGAACCTCCCCCTCGAACATTGATGGCCCAATGCTCCTATATCAGATAACACAATCATTTCAGCAGAGATAAGAGCATTTGTGAGTGTGCTATATACTATAGTTGAGGAGCATAGAGAGTCAAATGATATCCTTCTATCCAAGATTGGTGAATTCGCATCACAGATTCTCAGACCTCGACTTGTTCTCAACATCCAATGATGAAACTGTGAAGTAATATGGGAAGGAGTGGAATACCTGTTTGTTTTAACAAAGAAGGGGCCAGCATCTGTCTCATAACGATAAGCGCGGTTGATGCAACCGCCACCAACTGAACGAGTGCCGGTTATTTGAGTTGCTTTCCCTTCAGACAGAATCCATTCACGAATTGGATCCTCACTCATTGTAATTGATGCCACTGTTCATTTTTCATTTTTGTTGACAACAATGACAAGACAAAATCGTAGAGCTATCAACAAAAGCAACTAACACACACCCAATCTCAATTCTCCATCTAAATCGATCGAATTTATCCAGCCCACCCCCGGAAACCAATATTTTCATCACCAACCACAATTTTTGCAAGAGGTCAATAATGGAAAAGAATCATGAAATTCAGTTCCAAAAACCCTCAAGAAATTCAGTTTCTTGCCCCTTTGTTCTGTGGAGAAGAGCAACAGTAATACTTACCAGGGAAGCGGAGACGAGGAAGCGGCGGAGAGAGAGAGGGAATGGTGGTGGAGAGAGACAGAGGCCCCGCTACTGCTGCCGCCATCTCCTTCTAGTTGTTGCAGCTTCAGGAAAATCTGTCCTCTTTTTGGCCCGCTTTCTATTGGCTCAAAATTTTATCAACATCACAAGTAGATCTTTTCGTGGTGAGGCAAATTACGAGTTTATGTAACTCATTTTTTGTCTTTTCTCTTTTCTAAATTTCTAATCATAGTAATCAAATGTGAAAATACAAAACATTTTAAATTTGGATGCAATGCAAGAATCATAAAATTTCAATATTCTATAATTTTAGAATCAAAATGCATGCAAGAATCATAAAATTTCAATATTCTATAATTTTAGAATCAAAATGCTTGCAAGATCCTTGGGTAGCTTTCATAATGACATAGTCGAGTAAACATCTCAAACACAAACTGCGGCTGCTACACACCATGTTTTCAATCTATAGATATTACAGAGACCTCCTTGTATTTAATTAACAACATTTTTATTGCGCCAATTTTACTATCATCTCTATTTAAGGGGTTGTTTGGTATCCCAAATAAGAGTAAAATAACATAACATCTTTTGGCCCAACATTGTTATTTTAGGGTTTGGTAGTGAAGATAATTTTTATTTCGACATGTTCGGGCTTCAGTTAATTTATTTTGGCCCATTCAAATGGTGCCCAATTATGGCTCTTTAACACTATTGCACCATATATTACTATCGGACCATTTTGGTCCGATAATACATTGTTTGTCCCAACTACCCCTTTATGCCCCTCTCATTCTCTCTCTCTCTGTCACATGCGACATCTCTCTCTCTCTCTCTCTCCCTTGAAGCGGTGGCGACCGGCGGTGGTGGTGGTTGTCGTCCCACCATAGTTGTCAGCTCTTCCGTTCAATCCACGGCCGTCGTCACTCCACGGCCGCCGTCTCTCCCGATTTAGGGTTGATGGTGTGAGGTTGTGATGATTCGTTGAGGAAGTTTGAGCCAATGTCCTTGCTTGATTGGGGTGTTGGTCGATTGTTGTTCTTCCTTTGTGAGATCTGGTGAAATTGGTTTGTCCGTTTGATTTTGTGAGGTTTGGTTTGACCGTTCGATTTTGCCATTGTGAGGCTGTGATGATTTAGTTGAGAAAATCTAAGCCATATTCTTGTTCGATTGGGGTTTGTTCGATTGTTGTTCGAATTGGCAGATCCGAGCCTCTCTCTTTTGCCAAAATTCTCCGTTCTTTATGTTTGAAGGGGATGATTTGGGCAGTGGGTTTCTCGTTTGTTGTTCGATTTAAGGCTATGATGTTTTTGGCAATTCTGAGTTTTTTTTTGCTCCAAAATTCTCTGTTATTGCTCTTCTTTGTATTGCTTCGATTCTCTGCTTTTGCCTTCGATATTGTTTATTGATTTCGTAGAAAATTTGGCCCTCCGATTCTCTGTTTTTTTGTTCTTTTTTGTATTGCTTCTGGATTTCATTTCCGACTTAAGTTGACCCTTCGATTTTGGTTTTAGCCGTCGCTCTGCATGGTTTCTGGCAGTCGGCCGCCGGCCGCCGCCGTCGTGTTTCACCGTCGCTGGAGAAGGAAAGAAACGTTGGATCTGTTTCTAGATCTTTAATTTTTTATTAATTAATCATAATATACAAATTATGATGAACTTATCTAAATTAATTAATAAATCTTAATTTAACTTAATAAAATTATTGAATCACTAAATAAGCTCATTTTTGTCCATAATTTATTTAATTTTATCATTATCTAAAAAGTTAATTAGTCTTAATCTTATAATTTGATCAATTTATCTAAATTAGTTAATAAATCTTAAGTTAGCTTAATAAATTATATGCTGATATATAAAATTTATGTAAATTAATGTTAATTAATAACTTTCTAAATTAGCTAAATTGTTCCATAATTAGATAGTTTATCATATTAAAACAGATAAATATATTTATATTTTTAATAAATATCTTGCCACGGCTATCAAATGAAGCCCTAAAAATATAAAAAGCTTTTGGGCGTTTGAACTTCACAACTTTAATTTCAGGAATGAAGACTTTTGGAGCTTCACAAATCACAACTATACCCATCCGAAGGAGCAGAATTTACTATGATTATTGAAATCCCTTATTAAATCTTGATTATGTATGGTAGAAAATCCAATTACATGTTAACTCTGCAGGCTGTACAGTACCAAGAGAGCAGCTTCATCTTATCATACTAGGATTTTTACTAATTATTATATAACATTATAACTAGTATCGCATCCATGCTTAGCACGAATAATATATTTCCAAAATTATGAGACATAATATAAGTATAAACTAAAAATTATGATACACAGTATAAATATAAATTTAAAATAAAATAGACCCCATACTTATATTAACAATATCTCCAACAATTTGTCGAATTACACAAATAATATATTGGATATTATAAATTTTGAATAACATCCTTGCCAAATGAAAATTGATAGTTGAAGAACTGATAAGAAAAATTATTAATCTTGCTAAAACGAATAAATTTCAAATTTATGAAATTAAATAGCACATTTTAAGTGTTTAATAATATACTACAATATAATTAAATTCATGTTTACAAAATATCTACATAAAAATATATTATTGTACATAATATACTTTAAAAAATTTGCTTATTTTGCAGTTGTAAATGATTTGTTTAAACTTGAGTCTAGCAAACATTAGGTCGACAAATGTACACAGATCATGTTTCTTTTTTCTGTGAAAAATAATTAATCAAAAGATTACAAAGAATCGTCTGCTTAGCTTTGCTGTTCCAAAAATAACAATCAGATTTGGTATTCTCTTTTTTGGATAACACATTATTTTTTATATTTACAAACAATTTTTTTTTTCTCTTTTTAGCAGCATGGATTTTTTTATCTGCACAAGCTTTTTCTTGAAGACAACCATAATATGTGGAGAAGAGCAATTGACATTAGCATAAGCATAATGGAGTTGAGGTATATAGTATTAAGTTGATATGTAATATAAAAAAATAGATGATCTACTGAAATTATATTATCTCCAAAAGAATTTATATGGAACTACAAATATTAGTCAGATATTTGAGAGGTGAAACCTTTAAATATTCAAAAAATTACATGGAGTTTGACTAATAAGATTATTGTATAGTAATAACTACATATCATTAGATTAATATAGTTAGATAATTGTAAATTTTTTACACAAATTAACTAAATAGTCTTGAATATTAACACAATTAATATCCTAATGATTTTCGCGGGAAAATTCAATTCTCACAACGTGACTTTTATATTATGGATAGATTCACTCTTTTTTTTTTTTTTTTTTAGTTATAACTTATTGCCCTTCAAGGCTTCAATAAATGGAATTACTTGCATTTATTTTGAGTAAAATTACTTCCAAACTGAAGAATTTGGAGCCAAACTTTACAACCCTCTACAGAGACTTAGTCATTCGTTCAAACTATGAAATCATCGAAATTGAGAAAGGCCACGCATGGAAAAAACACCAATTTACAAACAAAAGAGAATTATAAGTGGATTCATCGCCATGCAAAGGAAAAAGGACAAATTAAATTAAATTATCTTTTTACATAAAAAAATAAATAATCTCTGCTGCAAAAAATATATACTCAAAACCGGATATTATCACCACGAAAGTAAATTATTATAGTTTTTTTTACTTTTAGCAGCAAAGTTAATTAATTAATCACTGCTGACAAAATAATACATTTTAAACCAACTAAGCAACAAATCTGTCTGTTCCAAAGAATGGAAAAAAAATGTAATAAAGGAATCCAAAGCTGCATGGCCATAATCTAGTTGGAGAAAACAGACAAAATCCCTCTTTCAAATGGCTTCCATTAATTAATAAAGTAAATTAAGGCGTTGGATCAAAGGGAAACCAACATCACAAAGGACACGGCACGTTGCTTTTGAAAACCCCCAAATCGTTCCATCTACAATAGTTGAAGCCCCCACCCCCACACATCAAATTGTATACTAATCTTGAGTTAATCACATAATTAAGGCGCCTTTTATGATTGTCTGAACTCTAATCCTGTTTGCTGTTTCCTCGTAAGCCAGCTGAGCCAAGATTTAACCAATATGTATATCTCATAAAAAAGTATTTATAGGCCTAAATGGCTAAAACTAATCCTACGGACTTTGCACGGCAAAACCGTGACTGTTTGCTCGTCTCATGGTTCGGCTTCCGAAAAAATCTACTTGACATCAGATTTCGATCATGCCAACAACCAATTTTTGCTTTTAGCCATCAAATATGCACCAACAACCTGTTCTACGTCAATTTTTTATAACTACCGGTATCGTGGTACTTTGATGTCCAATATTGAGACTAAGAAGATCATATATATCTCTGAGTGTAGTCATGTTCGTTGGCAGCAAACGATTCACCAAACATATATATTTCTTTATTCAGCCAACTTACTAGTTAATTTTGTAAATGAAATGATGCCATCCACATTTTTTTTAATCTACTGCGGCAGATCAAGCCAAAGTAATCAAGTTCACAGTTGAATAAATCAGAAAAAATATGCATGATTACTTAGGTGTGGACAAAAGCCCAAATAATTGAGAAGAATTCTTCAAGAATTACACTAGGCCTCAACCCTAATATAAATAGAGCACCAAACATTATTCAAAAACCAAGAGGTCTCCAAACATAAAAAAAAAAAAAACCAACCTCTCCCAATTCTATCAGAACTAACTAACTACCTAACTCATGACCGGATTCAACACCATCGCCACTAACAACGCCAGCAAAGTTGAAGCCACAAAGTCAGCATCAGCACGGAGATTCGTGGGCGTGAGGCAGAGGCCGTCGGGGAGATGGGTCGCCGAGATCAAGGACTCGTCCCAACGAGTCCGCCTATGGCTCGGCACCTACGACACCCCTGAGGAGGCCGCCCGAGCCTACGACGAAGCCGCACGCGCCCTCCGCGGAGAGAATGCCCGCACCAACTTCGCCCCAACGGGTCCGGCCATCTCATCGACCACAGACAGTAGGCACGGGCTCAGCTTCTCCTCCTTAAAGGCAAAGCTGAGCAAGAATCTCCAAAACATCATGGCCAGAAACACAGACAACAAGGCATCATCAAAGAGCAGAGTGAGTGACCACTTCACCTTCGCCAGCATCTTCCACCATCAATACTACAACCCTCACCCTGTCGATATCAAGAAAATCGACAGGGCCGTGCAGCCAAGCATCATTGTGCCAAGTGTCTGCCACGAGGCGTCCGACTACAGCAGCGAGTTGAGCTTGAACGAGCAGACGGCGGTGGGGTGGATCAGCAGCCCCGAAGTGATGAGTGCTGGCGGAGAAGGACCCACAAGTAAAAGATTCAAGGTTTCGTCCTCTGTTTTAGTCCCATCAACGTTTACTCAATCTCCGCCACGCACTGAATGGTGAAAAGCAGCTGAAAAAGGCATTATGGATGCTTCTTGCAACCGTTCGATGTACATGTACATTAAGAATAATCGAACACGATGAAAGAAGGGTAGTTGTTAGTTGTTACATGTAGTAGATCAAGGGTTAAATCTGTCAAAACAGTACAACACTGCTAATGCAAGAACACAATCCACTTGCTTTACTAGTTCCTAATCATTCTTTATCATCAAGTTGGTAGTTTTGTTGCTATTATTACACATTGGACTATATATATAGAGACTAAAGAGTGAGAGCTGAGATAAATGTTTTTTCATAAAAATTACAAGCCTCTTGCGCTAATCTATAAAGTAATTGTACTAAATCTATAAGTAATTTGTGATATTTGTTGAATATGGAGTTTAGTGTTTGGTGCAAGAATTCGTAGTTTTTGCGAAAAATATACGCTTATACTTTGTACTATAAGCCAACCCTATATATATGCAAAATATCGTATATGTAAGTTGTGAATAAAAGCATTTAGTGATGTCATAATTGCAAAAATGTGGTATTTAGATTTGTGTAGTTAATAAAGAAAATCAAGAGCAGACAACAAAAAAAAAAATGAATTCTTCATATTATTGAAATGTTTCTTTCTTATATATGTATATAATGAAATTGGTGGTGATTGTATTTCTCCCTTTGTCATGTGATGTCCCAGTTCAACTTCCAACATACAAATATAACTGAAAAGTAAGAATTATTTATACAAGTAAGTTAGTTAGAATTTATGCAATGTTTTTTTTTAAATATCCTTAATGAATTAAAATAATTGACAAATTTATGAATTTTATAAGCCCGAATTATAGGTGGTGGCCCATCCAGCCTAAACCATGGGGCCCAAATACGAGCCCAACTTTCATACTTCCAAAAATTGCCCCAACTCATTAATTCTAGGGTTTCTACACATCAATTTGCTCTCACACGAAAGAAACGAAGCTCGAAAAGGTAGTGTTTGAATGCCTTTTCTTTTCTTCCCATCTGTGTTCCTATACAGTTGTCCTGTGTATATGTACGCAACTGCGTGTTCTTGTAGATCTGATTTTCTCAATCCTCACTGTTTTTTGTTTCAGGTATATTGCGTTCGGATTTCAGGTCGAATCGTTAAAAGATTCGAGGTTTAATTGCGGATTCAGGTATCTGCTCATGGATTTCAACAGATCTATGTATTAGCTACTTAATTCGCGTTTTTTTTCACCTTTTAGTGTTTTGTTTTGGTATTTGTGAATTTTGATTTCAACCGTTGAATGTGGCTTTGAATTTTTTACCTGTGCTGAACGATTCTTCATCTGCTCCATCTATTATTTGTGGTTTCTTCTTATGCTCTAGTTTAGAGGAGATTTGTGGTTTTTGTGGGCTATTTTTTGGGAGAAAGTAACTGGTCATTTTGGGGGACCGAAAAGTAATTATTAGATAGAGCTGTCAGTAGAGAAAAAGGAGCTTCTTATAGTAATGCTTTGTTTTGAGTGCACATGTTATATTCAGATCGAAAGTTCATTAGGACTAAGCCGGGTTTATATGAGAATTGTTGCTAAACTATTATGCAAAATATTGGAAGTCTTTTGTTCACTTGCTATAGTGATGAGTTAGTATGAACTTAATATTATTCACTTGAAACTTGTGTTACTTTAGACAATTTTGCTGCTAACAGTTTTGGTTGTCTGTGTTTTAAGAGTACTCTCATTGAGAAGGATATTGAAAGATGAGGAATTGTTAATTTGCAGAAAAAATATCATGAGGCCTGTATTTTGTGGGAATTTGGAGTTTGATGCTCGTCAATCTGATATTGAACGTCTCTTCAGAAAATATGGGAGAGTTGACAGAGTGGATATGAAATCGGGTAAGGTTCCGTGTTATTTTGAACTTCTTTTGATATCTATAGTGAGTATGGGATCACTAACAAATACTACTTATATTTTAAATTAACAGACCAGAAAATAAATTTGGAACAAATGACTTTCCGTCTCTGGGAGCTTGATTCTATAGTTCTAAATTCCAATAATTAGCGGCGATGAATTGAAGGGTGTATATGATCAGAATGATTTATGCTTATTGTGAATTACTTTTGGCTCTATTTTGTCAAATAATCATCATGGTTCCCCCAAAAGGTTATCTGTTAGCTTTTTAGTGCCCTGTACTAAAAGTTAATGAAGAGGTTGATTCAGGAAGAGAACGTTGTGCCTCTTCATTGCAATTGAAGATATAACCACTGGAAAGAAGCAGATAGATTGCATCAATCTTTTCTTGTGTTGTGAATAAATTTTCACTGGCTTTGAAGGGAGCCTTTGAGACTGTTAGGAGGAAAAATATGTTATGTCAAATAATTGCTAATAAAAATGCTTATATATGTTATTTCCAGAAGAAAAAAAATCGCGTTTTTGCTGTAGCGAAACCTCCATACTCAATAGTTTCTTTGGCGCAGGATTCCTTGGATATTCCACGATCTTCCTCGATGGATGGTTCTCTGCGTTTATTTTCTGGCTTGTGCCCAAGATACATGTTCTTGTTTGTTCGAAAGAACCAATATGATCTGCCATGGTCCTACCATCCTACACTTTCCACCATTGCCTTTTGCATTCCTCATGACTTTGCCATCTCTTCAATTTCCGACATGTTTCAACATAGATAGCATGTTCATTCCGGATCCAGTGGCAGGTGTTGTGTTTTTCTTGTATGAATTTTTCCTTTCTCTCCCTCAGATCTTCAGGGGTATAGGTGGTAGAGATATTAGTTCAATCATTTGGTAATTGAATGTCTTCACTGGAGGCATCTTAACTTTATTTGCATTTGTTGCCAGCTGAAGAACTTTAGCTTGTTTTTAACATATTTGGGCTCTATAGGCTTTGCTTTCGTCTATATGGAAGATGAGCGTGATGGGGAGGATGCAATAAGGAAACTCGACAGGATTGAGTTTGGCAGAAAAGGACGCCGACTACGTGTTGAGTGGACCAAGGTATATTTCGGATGGTCTATATAATATGCACATCACTCATTATATTCTCAATGCCTTTTGGCAAATTTACTGCATCCATATACAGAGATTGATTCATTCAATGCTATAGCAAAATTGACATCATCAAATTTGAACATGCAGCAAGAACGTGGTGGCAGGAGGCCTGACAGCTCAAGGAAATCTTCAGCCAACGCGAAGCCTTCGAAAACATTATTTGTTATTAACTTTGACCCTGTCAATACAAGGACGAGGGATCTTGAAAGGCATTTTGAACACTACGGGAAGATATCAAATGTCAGAATCAGAAGAAATTTTGCATTTGTGCAATTTGAGTTGCAGGAAGATGCTACCCGCGCTTTGGAAACAGCCAACATGAGGTTTGTCAATATTTACACGCCCATGACTTGATGTTTTCTTTCGCCTGGGTTGTGGGTGGTGGCGGTTGCAAAGAGAAGTGCTACCTAATGATATGCAGTCTGACTATCACTATCACCTAATGTTATATAGCAGTTTCAATTTGCTCAAGAAAGATATTAAAATGCTAGAACAAACTTATTTGAGATTATTTGTTCTTATTACTTTTTAAGACTCCCGAGATGTGAGCTTCTTTCTGTGTCCGAGTCTTCTCAATCAGATTGCTTTTTCTCTAACACAGCAAGTTCATGGACCGAGTTATTTCTGTGGAGTATGCAACTCGGGATGATGATGACAAAAGAAATGGCTACAGCCCCGATAGAAGAGGTCGGGATGGGTCCCCACCTGATGGAAGAAGCTATGGTCGCGGTGGACGCTCCCCAAGTCCATACCATAGGGAAAGAGGTAGCCCTGATTATGGGCATGGCGCTGCGCCAAATTCTCGACCTGAGCGAAGAAGCAGCCCGGACTATGGCAGAGCCGCAAGCCCTGTCAATGATAGATATCAGAGGTACTTCATTCATATTCATTTTTATATTTATTTTGCAATTTTATAGTTTTTGTGGTTAAAACTCAAAATTCATTTAACATCTCATTTGTCATATACCGCAGCCGCAGCCGCAGCCGCTCACCTCCTGGTCGTGAAAGATCTGCTGGTCGTGGAAGATCTCCTGTGCGTGAAAGATCTGGATCTTGATTAAGAAGAGTTGTTGAAAGAATTTGGTAGTCATTCGCTTTTCTTTTCTTTTCTTTTCTTCCTACTCGGGGTACTTTTGTGTGCTAGTATTAGTGAATGTTTGCAAACATCTGCAGGATTCAGGGAGGGATGTAGTGTTGTTTGTTAGAGATTTTGCATTAAAACGTATCTACTATAATTCTGGATTTTATGTGCTGTCTTTTGTGTATTCCCTTCTGATTATGGTAATCTGCTTTTGGTTATTCCGAGAAATTTCCATCAAGTAGATTTAAGCATAATATAATACTAATTTATACATTAATAACAATATTTTTAACACGAATGAAGAATTGTATTATTCACTGCATGCGCTAACTACAAGCAGTTGGTTTTTATATCTCAGAAAAAGAAATGGGAAATGTATGATCTGTCTTAGAATCAAATGAGATCTTGTGTTTGTAATTCTACTGTGCTCAATTAGATATTTGTCGTATGTTGAATTCTTTTAATAATATATATTTGTATTCCATCTATGTCCGTTCTGTAAAAAAAACCCAATATCAAATGATTTTCTTGATGCAAGAAAAGATTCGGCTAGTTGGTCCTATCGTGGAAGTTCAAAATGTCGAGCTTGGAGTCGAATCGAGATTGCCCAAATATTAAAAAGGTTGACATTATTGAAGAAGAAGTCACCTCTTATGATTAAGTATTTTCCCATTAATATATTCCTTGTGCTTTGTAGTAATTGACTGATCCGCATGGATATAAATAACTGATACTAGCATAATTCAAGTCAATGGATAATATAGTTTGATAATTAGCTCATATACCATGGCAATTTATTTATATAATAATGTATACGAGTACAGTTTTTCAAAATTTTAAAAATGGAGAAGAAAAGGAAATTCTTTATTTTTATGAAGAGTGGAGTGCAATGGGCAGAAAATGCATGGAGCGAATATCGAACGGATATAATATGCCACTCAAATATGGAAAAAGGGATTGCACGCAGTCTCGGTCCCGTATATATCAGGGCATCCACAATGTGCATATTTGGCTCATTTCAGAGGGACGAGATGCCCACGAAAGGTGTTGCGGGTGTCTATACGGGATGGATCGCCTGAGATGAAGGAAAAGGGGAGAGTACTTTTCAACTATGGTGAATGATTATATTTATAATTATTTCCACTATTTTCGATATGAGATAAATGTGTGGTATAAATAAGTAATAGTAAAGTATAGAATGTGCTAAATTTTCGATGTAAGATGAATTAATTACTTTCACCACACTTCCTTTTTAATTATATAACTATTTCTATTGTTTTGATTATAAAATGAATGGTTAGTCTAGTGGTAAAAGACTTTTATGGCAGCAATAGGTGTTAGGTTCAAAACTCAGCGCCATCAATTGTTTTTAAAGCTTTTTTCTTTATATTTTGATTTATTTCCATTTAATTTCGTTTATTTTTGTTTTCTTTTTTCTTATTCTGATTTTCGTAATCAATAATTCTTTAAATATTAGTAGAGAATTAGGAAATACATGTACTAAATAAATAAATATTCATATTTGTCGCATAGGTCTTGATCTATTGATACAAATTAAAATGGGACAATGTTCTAGATAAATTGAAACGAATTAGTATTCTTTTTTATGATTTTATATTCTTTAAATTATTTATTGTCTATCTAGAATAGCTTAATATACATCAATTTGATTAAACATATATAAATATATTAATGCCTAAAATCTATTATGTAAATATCAAATTTTATATAATTGTATGTTTTTCATTAGAATATGTAATAAATATAAAAAAATAAGATATTTGTATATTTTATTAATTTGAAAAATTAATTTAATTAAAATATGCAATAAATATAAGAAATAAATAAAAAAAATTAAAAGATGAGATCCATGAATTGTGTAAGGGAATGAATGATTAAGGGATATGAATGTGTGTTGTTTCTTTGTTAAGGGATAGAGTAAAAAGTGCGTGGAGTCCATAAATAATTGATGAATAGTGTAAGGGAATAGATGGTTAAAGGATAAAATTTTTTTTAAAAATTGTGATTTAGTATTTTTTTTTAAAGTATTGTGTTTCATTCTTTCTGTCTCAGAAATTGGAAATTGCTTTCTTGTATGCAAAACACAAATTGTTCCCCATCTCTTTTTTCGTCACTAATGTGATCATTAAAAATGATTTATTTGTTAACCATTCAAAATTTCGTGTAATAATCCAAACTGTAGCGAAAGCTGAGGTGCAAGTGCAAGTGCAAGGCACCCATTTTGAAAATATTCACGTTCCTATTTTTTTTTCTCTCACATATATAGATAGTTCGATTCACATTAGAAAAGTATTGGAATTTAACTCTATCACCAACACATATCCACTAAGTACATCTCGTGATTTATTATCGGAATATTATTTTTCATCATTTATAAGATAGATAATTGAGTATTTTATTTTTATTATGAGAATTCTCCAATTTCATATGTTTAATGAGATAATCAAACAATATTAGTTCAAATGATAGGAATTATCAATGATTTTAATATCTCAAAATTATAATTCTTTATAGTAGAAAATAAAAGATTAGTGAATTATACTATATCTGTTTTATAAAATAGTGCATATTTTGCTATTTTGAGATGTCCTACAAATTAGTGCACACTAGTTTTTTGCTATTTTTAGACACAATTTTCTTATCGTTTATTCTCATTTTTTCCATTTATTTACATTTTTACTGCACATAGCTTACAATTTTTCCACTCACAACACACTCTATTTAATAAAGTGAGGCATTTCCCCCTAACAATACAATCTGTCTAATATTTATTAAAACTCGTACGACAACTTAGTGTGCACTATTTGATGAGATAAGGGCATACTATTTTTATTTACTTATGGCATCTACAACTCAACCCAAAAAAAATCAACCACAACTTCATTTTCAACTTCTACGTTAGCATTACACTTTTCAGCCACAACACTCACAATCCAACCCCATCAAAATCAGAAGCAACTCAAATTTTTTCATCTCGTCATTTTTTATTATTCTTCAATTTCATATATTTATTTAAATTGTAAAATTCGTAAAATCAAAATAAATGACAAAAAATTCGAAAAGTACTTAATTAAATTCTGAAATTACTTAATTAAAATTCATAAATTATATTAATGAAATATCGAAAATGTCATAATTTAAATTACTAAAACTACATATATAAAGAGAAAATAAACTTCATAATCCAAATCAGTTGGAGCACGCCTAAATTTCTTCAATGGGATCTTGTTGAAGTCGGTCGTAAGTTCGTTATTCGCGAAGAGAATAATGTCGACTCAGAAATTTCAGAAATTGAGGTGGTGCACCTTAAGATGGGTTCTCGCGTGCCACTCCTAAGCTAGATCCGATTTCACCATCACCCCAATTAGTTGAGTCTTTTTCTTCATCCTCGATTATCATGTTATGAATGATAATACATGCATAAATGATGTCGGCGATGCATGATTGAT
The DNA here is from genome assembly GCA_034509125.1 of Monilaria moniliformis. Lineage (NCBI taxonomy): Eukaryota > Viridiplantae > Streptophyta > Magnoliopsida > Caryophyllales > Aizoaceae > Monilaria > Monilaria moniliformis. The sequence goes on from JAYDZE010344260.1 coordinate 34,207, forward strand.
ATTCCATATGTGCCGGACCTTTCACTATTGCCCAACGTGCTTGGAGCACACCGAAATCTCGTTCAACATCCTATCGTACCGTCTCCTACCTTTGAGCAAACAATACCCTCTTTGGGTCTGTCGGACTAGTAAACACTAGCCACTTTGGATATATGTAATTAGTCAAGTAGTAATGGATATATGTCATTAATCAAGTAGTATCCCATGTTGTATGTTCGGCCATTGGCTGTGAATTCGATAGTCAGTGCCCTATTAGCGCATACGTTGTTGAAGATATGTGAGTGATTAAGGACATTGATGTTATTGTTCGACTCGGTCACGCCAAAGAATGCATGTCAGATCCATAAACGTTGGTCAACAACTGCTTCTAGGATTATCGTGGGATGTGTGTCTTCTATCTGCTGGTCTAGGCGCTTCTTTATGCCGACGGACAAATCTTTCATTTGCAATGCATACAGTTAATGTTGTCTAGCATACCGGTAAAGCCGTGATGCATCTAAAGCATATTCACCAGTGATTGAGCATCATGCACCGTCTGTCTTCTAAAATAAGTACCATGACAGGCCTCAATGACCCTGCGCCTAAATATTTTGACGCATTCTGCCTGTTGTTTCAGCAACATGGAGGTAATAATCTATTTGTTCGATGACACTCCATACACCAACTGCTAAATCGTCATCGTGCACTTTTGGCGCGTTGAGAGTCCGTGGAAATACTCATCGCATCCTGCCAACATGTTAGCAGTGCACAATAACAATGATCTGTGCATGCAGAACCGACGACGAAGCACAGTTTGACCTCATCGTGGCTCGTTGAAGAAATAATTTTTGAGGAGATATTCAGTGGCAGTTTCACGCTCTCGGTATATGTATGTCCTTTCAAGGCGAGGCGGTACAACAACTCCCGTTTCACGCCTCTTCTTGTGGGCCTTCAACGCTGCAAAATTTATCTTGCTCTCCTCCTCAGAGGAATCAGAACTAGAATCGTCTTTGTCGGATCCATGGGACTTTCATTCGACCCATCACCAAAAAGGATACAGATTATCTGGCGCCATATTCCAACTATAGGGATTATATGTATGTCTTTTCAAGACCAGGTGGCGCAACAACTCTCATTTCACGCCTCTTCTTGTGGGCTATCAATGCCGCAAAAATTATCCTACTCTTCTCCTCAGAGGAATCGAAACTAGAATCGTCTCTGTGGGATCCATGAGACTTTCATTCGACCATCACCAAACATGATACAAATTATCCGGCGCCATATTCCAACTATGGGGATTATTAAAGTCTCAACCCCTATCATGAAAATATGCTAGAAAGCTGTTATATAATTTTGGGTCCATATATAAAAATTCTCGAAATTCGGATGCATAACAAGCTAAATTTTGAGAATTAAAAAATGAGATAAAAAATAATGAAGAAGTGGATGAAATTGTGAATGAAAATGAAGAAATATTGAGGTATTTATAAGATAATATATTGATTAAAAAAGTGAAAAAAATAATTTGGGCCATAAAGTGATGATACCTAGGATGACGTTAATGCCGGCTGATCCAAGACTGGCATTCAAGTTTCAACGTCGCCAGTTTCCTTTGATAATGTCATATGCAATGACAATTAACAAAAGTAAAGGTCAATCTCTCGCTTATGTTGTACTATATTTTAAAAGACCTGTTTTTAGTTCATGGACAGTTGTATGTTGCCGTGTCAAGAGTTACAAATCGTGAAGGTTTGAAAATATTAGTTTCTAATGATGATGATGCTATTTGTGATTCTATTATTAACGTTTTCTACCATGAAATTTTCCAAAATTTATTATGTAACATGTGTTATTGTTAACAAATATACTAATGCTAGAATTTTTTGTTACATACTTACATTATTATCACCATATTGCACGAATATAAAGCTTTGAAGATCATCGATTGCAGAAATTGTAGCGATGATGATGGTATTTCGTGATTCAACTGAAATGTTGATAACAATGTATTTATGACAAAATGATGATATATTATATTATTATGATCAAAGTTACGAATTAGGTAATCTGTTTGTCGTACTTAATAATTATAAAGCATTTCGTTCAATATTATTATTTGTACAAACAAATTATTAACTATCTCAAAAAATTAACTCATATTTAGGCCAAAAAAAGAATGTAAAATCTCCGCGTATCTCTTTTAATCGAACATCCATCCAAAGTTGGAAAAAGATAAATGGGCCGAAAATTTGTGATTAAGTTATTGTCATAGTTTTAGATTAGTTTTGGTTTAAGACACTCACAACGCGAAGATTGGAGAAAATGTAACGTTGGTGATGGTATTTAGTAGGGGTAATGATTTGGTTAGGAGGTTATCGATTAACTGATATTCAGCCTTATTCGATTCGGTTATCGGTTGATCAATAACCGATATTTTCAGTTTCGATTCGTTTCCGGTTAGCGTGTAAGGAAAATTTATAATCGGAGAACCGAAAAAACCAATCTACATGTTAATATATATAATATTGTTCTTTAAATAATCAATAGGTACATGTAGACGAGTTGATGGAGCGCATGCTTTGTAAATGCAGAGACGTGGGTTCGAGCCCCAGTTCTGCATCCAGTATTTTTTTAAGTAAAAGAGTCTCTACTAATCCCATATCGGCTGTAGAGAGGATGGGGATAAGGAGTATGTTCTTATATAAAAAAAGGGCTAGCATACCATATTTTGCCCATACACTTCCTCGTCCCACATCGGCTGTAAAGAGGAAGATGAGAGGTCTATAAAATGAGGGGCGGCCACATTGGCTTGTAATGTGTCTAGTGGATTTCCAAAATGGCCACATTTCACGAGTTAAATTTTAAAATATAATTTTAAAATTTTGAATCGGTTACTCTCGGTTAACCGAATAACCGATCGATTATTAATGGAATCAACTCTTTAATCGAGTCGGTTTCAGTTACTTACTTGGACTGTATTAAGGATTGGTTAACCGACTATTTCGGTTCGGTTATAACCAAATCAACCGATTAAGCAATCCTATTACTTTGTTATTCAACTGTAAATGTTGATAACAATGTGTTTATGACAAAATGATGATATATTATATTATTGCGATCAAACAAGGAGAATTGACTGTGAAGGCGAAGCTTATTATATGGGATGAAGCTCGTATGGTTCACAAGCATTGTATTGAAACTTTGGATATGAGTTTACGTGACATCATGCGAACTTGCATGAATTGAGTATAGAGATGCCTTTCGGTGGGAAAACTGTAGTGTTTGGTGGTGATTTTAGACAAATATTACCAGTTGTTCCCAAGGGGAGCAGGCAAGATGTTTTCAATGCTACTATTAACTCATCATATCTTTGGACCAGTTGCAAAGTATTGAGATTAACAAAAAACATGAGACTCTTTGCTATTCATTGTAATGAAGAGGCTTCCAATTTAAAGGACTTCTCCGATTGGATTGCAAGTATTGGTGATGGGGTTATTGGTGATCCAAATGATAGTCATGCCGATATAGAGATTCCTGACGACATTCTATTGAATAAATGTGATGATACACTTAAAAACATTACTTCGAGCTATACTTGCTCCTACTTTGGATGCGGTTGATTCTATTAATCATTTTATGATTAACTTGAATCATTTTGAAGGTCGTGTTTATTTAATTTCAGATAGCATATCAAAGTCTTACTCGAGGTCCAATGCTTTGGGAGAGTTACATACCGCTGAATTTTTGAATAGTTTAAAGTGTTCTGGTACACCAAACCATGAGTTACTATTGAAAGTGGGTACGCATGTGATGTTGTTAAGAAATATAGACCATGCTAATTGTTTGTGTAATGATACGACACATATGTAATCATGTTTTGGAAACAAATGCTCTAAGTAGGCATAATGTGGGGCATAAAGTATTGATACCTAGGATGACATTAACTCCGACGGATCCAAGATTACCATTCAAGTTTCAACGTCATCAATTATCTTTGATTGTGTCATATGCAATGACAATCAACAAACGTCAAGGTCAATCTCTCGCTCATGTAGGGCTATTTTTGAAAAGATTTGTTTTCAGTCATGAACAATTGTATGTTGTTGTGTTAAGAGTTACAAGTCGTGAATGTTTGTAGATATTAGTTTGTAACGATTATGATGGTAGTTTGGATTCCACTGTTAATGTTGTCTATAAAGAAGTTTTCTAAAATTTGTGATGTGATATGTATTATTGTTGTGAATTTTGAGTACTATTATAATATTTTATTGCAAATTTAATTTATTATCATTTTATTCTCTCTTTCTTTCTCTCTCTTCTCCAAACTCTAAATCTTATTATTTTAAGTTACTTGTTTTATTTTTTGACTTGTGGTTATGCAATATATCATGTTAAATATTTCAATATATTATAGATCATCATTCTTTAAAATTGGTTAATTCACAAATAACAATATTTATTAAGTAAATTGTAAGTCCATGTACATGGGTGTTGTAGAAGTAACTAGTGTTACAAAAAGTCTAGGATTAACATTGTGGATTGCCGAAAAAGTACTCCATCCCCTTCACAACCGCGGAGGGTAAAATCGTCTTTTTACTCCACTCAGACAACCTCACTACACGTGCACAAGATGAAGCCAAACGAATTATCACGCTGCGACGCCTACGTGGCACACCACGTCAGCGCTCTACCTCGGTATCGCCGTAGCGCTTTCAAATTTCAACCCAAAAAAATCACTACAACGGTCAGATCCACTGTTTCACCCCTCGATCCTGACCGTCCGATCGCCCCCAACCGGGCCAGCCCCACACAGTTTATGCACCATATACAGTATATTCTGGAGAGAGAAACGGTGGGAGACAGTTATGAGAATATCTACTTCCATGAGAGAGAAAGAGAGAGAGTATTTTGGTTTTGAAATATTGTTTGGAATTTTGAACTGGAGTCGTTGTTCTCTTCCTGGGCGTTTGTCCGTTTCCCTTAAAGCCCAAATACTTTAAGAAACCAATTTTCAAATTGAGTGACTTAGTTGACTGCATTGCGCTTTGCTGGCTTCTCCTCCTTCATTTCAAAATTATCTTAACTTCATATTCTGTCTCTCATTGCCAGCAAAATTAGTCTAGTCGACCGTTTCAGCTTCTACTACTATAGTTTACGTGCTCTGATGTTTTGTGCAAAGAACAAAGGTAGAAACTTTCTCAAATTCTTGCTTTTTTTTCTGCTTGAGTGTGTGTCTATGTGTTTTGATGCTGTGGGTCAGGTAGTTGTGAGATTCTCTTCTTTTTTATTCAAAGTGGAATTTGGGAGACTAGATTCTGGTTTTAGAGAAAATTTTAGAAGGAAAAAAAATTCGGTTTTCCTTTAAAGATTCTGAAAGAACTTCTGGGATCATTCCACATTCTTGGCTGAATTTTGTATTCTGTTTTCGGTCATCTCTCTCTCTCTCTCTCTCTCCGGTAGAGAGAAAAAGAGAAGGAATCCTCCCAAATAAAGTTTTGTTCTTAAGCTGTATTTTTATTCTTGCTCCAGTGAGACCCGTTTCATGGCTGATATGGAAAGGAAACAAACTGCAAAAATGAGACTCTTTTATTTTCTTTTTGTATCCGTATTTGGGATTTCCTTTAAAATTCAGACCTCAAATTCTGCTGCATGGTTTTAGATTGAGAGCGAGTTAGATGCATATTGATCCACCATTGTAAGAATTATCTCCTGAGTCTGATTTTTGCTTACAGAGAAAGTAGAGAAACTGTGTCACGGTGGCTGAAAAAGGAAAAGTTGTTGAGTGCCTTGAATGGTAGGCAAAAGACAAAAGCAAATTGAGGTAGCCAATGTTATTACATCATCTGTGTATTTATTGCATCAAATTTATTTGTTTAATTCTCTCTCTCTCTGTTGGACCATATCAGAAATTCACATATACACTCTAGACATAATGTATATACAACTGGAGATGGAGACACCTATCGTCTCTTCAAAGCCAAGTTTTTTTCCCCTATCAAATACACTGTGAAGATCAAAAAATTTCCAATTCTTGAAAATTATGTTTGTGGGCCTCCCCACACAATTGTATGCCCTCTAAGCTATCCTAATCTCTAGAAAAATATATTTAACTTAGGAGATGTAATACGATCTGTTTTTTAAATAGTATTCTGGAGGAAGTATGTGAATTTACTAGTTGAGAAGTAAATTCTCCCCCTTTTATGGTTACCACTCTTGGCCCTAATGATTAACTTATATACTTCTGTGTCTCGTTGTATTTCTTTAACCAAACATCATGTGCTGAGGGCATATGGTCATATAAATCATCTGCTTTTATTGGACTGTAGTGACGGCTGTTGGGAGAGTTTCTCTTTCACTTTCATCTCTCTTGCCTTTCTACAGTTTCATTATTGATTTCACTGTATTCTTACCTCTTATTTAAGGAATTAGTAAAAAAAATCAATGTGTATTCGTGTAAAATAATGATCCCAACCTTAACAAAAGCTTCTCTTTTTGTGATGGTCTCTTGTGTGGGCTTCATTAGGTACTTTGTTACTACCTGTCGCCTCTCATTTTCAGTAAACGAGCATTTTGTGATCATGCAAGATTCTTGAAGCCCCTATTCTAGACCCACTTTTTCCCATTAATTTATCGCTGTATTTTTTTAATGAATGATGTATAATATAATCTTATATGATTGCAACTGCTCCACATCTCTCTTTTTTTGTTATGTCACTTAAATGTTTGTTTTCTAACATTTTTTGCTCATTTGAGAAGCTACCTAGAAAGATCTGGTTAACAATTTGCATCCAATAATCCTTGTGTTTCTTCGAATATCGATGTTTTCTTGATCTGCATCGGTTGTTTTTTTCTGTGTCTCAGTGCTTGGTGATACCTTGACTAGCAATCATGGTTAATGGTGGTGGAGAGAGCTCCATGATTGACGGTTTGTCAACTGAAGAATGGCTCTCGTGTGCTCAAGGGTTTGTCCCGAGGGCATTGGGGAAGGCGAGGGAGGTGAAGGGTTTCCCAGGGAGGTGGAAAATGATCATTTCGAAACTGGAGCAGGTGCCATCACGGCTTTCTGATTTAGCCAGCCATCCTTGCTTTTCAAGGAATGCTCTATGCAAGGAGCAGCTGCAGGCCGTGTCAAAGACGTTGAATGATGTGATTCAATTGGCAGATTTGTGTGTGAGGGAGAGATATGAGGGGAAGCTTCGGATGCAGAGTGATCTGGATGCGCTTGCTGGGAAGCTGGACTTGAATCTGCGCGATTGTGGGCTATTGATCAAGACAGGGATGCTAGGTGAGGTGTCATTTTCGTCTGCTGCAACGAGTAGCTGTGCAGAGCCAGAGGCTGCAGTTCATGGCAACTTGAAGGAGCTGCTTGCCCGCCTCCAGATTGGCCATTTGGAGGCGAAACACAAGGCCCTCGACAGCCTCGTGGAGGTGATGAAGGAGGATGAGAAGAATGTGTTGGCTGTAATGGGAAGGAGCAATATTGGAGCATTGGTCCATTTGCTGACCGCCACTTCGCCTCGGATTAGGGAGAAGACGGTCACTGTCATCTGCTCGCTTGCAGAATCGGGCAGCTGTGAGAACTGGCTCGTCTCAGAAGGCGTCCTCCCGCCTCTGATAAGGCTCGTGGTGTCCGGGAGCAGTGTGGGGAAGGAGAAAGCCACCATTGCCCTGCAGAGGCTGTCAATGTCGTCTGAGACGGCTCGCTCAATTGTTGGCCATGGCGGGGTGAGGCCGTTGATTGACATATGTCGAAGTGGTCACTCCGTTTCACAATCTGCCGCGGCCTGCACGCTCAAGAACATATCCGCTGTGCCGGAGGCGAGGCAAGCACTCGCAGAGGAAGGGATTGTGAAGGTGATGATCAATCTTCTTGATTGTGGGATCCTTTTGGGATCAAAGGAGTATGCAGCTGAATGTCTGCAGAATCTCACTTCGAGCAACGATGATTTGAAACGATCGGTCATCTCAGAAGGCGGGATACAAAGTTTGCTCGCCTATCTGGACAGCCCGTTGCCTCAAGAATCCGCAGTTGGTGCGCTGAGAAACTTGGTTGGTTTAGTGTCAATGGAGGTGTTGATCTCGTTAGGGCTTCTGCCCCAGCTGCTCCACGTGCTCAAGTCCGGATCTATTGGGGCTCAGCAGGCAGCAGGAGCAGCAATTTGTCGAATCTGCACCTCAGCAGAGATGAAAAGATCGGTGGGTGAGGCTGGGTGCATCCCGTTGCTTGTGAAAATGATGGAGGCCAAGGCCAACAGCGCGAGGGAGGTTGCAGCTCAGGCGGTTTCTAGCTTGATGACTCTATCCCACAACTGCCGTCTAGTCAAGAGAGACGACAAGAGTGTGCCAAACTTGGTGGCATTGCTCGATCCCAGCCCCCACAACACGGCCAAGAAATACGCGGTCTCGTGCCTTACCCTACTCTCCTCGAGTAAGAATTGCAAGAAGCTGATGATCTCATATGGGGCGATCGGATATCTCAAGAAGCTCTCGGAGAAGGACGTGCCGGGCGCAAAGAAGCTTCTAGAACGTCTGGAGCGAGGTAAACTCAAAACTCTGTTCAGCAGGAAGTAGGAGGGTGGGGATCCATGGATATATACATAGAGAGAGTCCTTCTAATGCTTGTTGTTATTGTAAAATGGAAGTGAAAAACTTGTGATGAAAAATGTATGTTTCATTCTCTAAATGAAACAAATTTAGCCCTCTTTTAATCTATTCGATGAAATGAAATGAAATGAAATGGTGCCACCATCTGTAAAAGCAATAATAATACTCCCTTGTTCCATGGAGCAACTCACTTGTTTGTGGAATTCCTATCTAACCTTTTTCTGGATTCTAACTTGTGTATGTTTATGACCCGAAAATTTGTTGCAATTGCTTTTTGTGTTTAATTAAGAGAGTACGAAATTTTTAGCTGTCACCACAAAATATATATGCTATGCTTTCATTAAAGGAAATTTATTGCAATTGCTTTGATCCCCAACATTAATATTAATGATCAGATATTTGTGATTGCAAATCCTTAAAAATATAAATAAAAATTGATATTTTAAGATAAAAAAGCAAGCTTGGTTGATGTTCATGTACTAGTTTCCACTGCCATAATACACCAAAAAATGACGTGATTATCTTTAACTACTATTCGTATAATTCGACAATCAATATTAATAGAATTCAAATTCGCAATCTATTAACTATGAAACCACAAAAATCGAGAGATATAAAAATATGCCAACAATAACGTTCATTTACTATTGATGGAAGATGAAATTCCATTATAACCAAAAAAAAACAATTAAATATAAACATCATTTATTATGCCACAAAAAAGTATTGCAGTAATAAATAATTATTAAAATCAATAATTGGATTGGTTGCATAAAAAAATCGAAATGGGTCCACCATCCATGACAGCCTAAAAAAATAAACGAAATTAAAAATGAGAGGTCTAAACACGCCTTTTTATCTGATCCGATGATCATCGTCGAATTAATTATGGTACACTATTCTACTCTCTCTCTCTCTCTCTCTCTCTCTCTCTCTCTCTCTCACTCTCTCACACACACCTACACAGAGGGAGTGTGGGAGAGAGAAAAAATTATATTGTGAAATTCAAGACGAGAGGGGGTGAGGCACGACTCCCCGTATATCTACTGCTCTTACCTCTATCTATACTCTATCACCAGTTATATACCAATACCATACGTAACAAGCCCTAATTTCTAAATTTACTCTATTCAATTGATTGCTGCTTGCTGCTTATCTTGCAACTCTGGTACAGTGATTTATGCTTCTTCTTCTTTTTTGATTGAGTCGTGTATGTGATTTTACCAATTCTCTGATTCACGTCAAAGCAAAATTTTCAATTAAGTTATGGATTGGAGGCGTTGAGTATGAAATCAAAAGTCATTTCAGTATATATATCTATGATATTGATGAGTGAAAACATGTAATCTTCTGGCTTACAGAAATGGTAGATTAAGGCCTTTCAGTTAAGGATTATGCTTATCAGCTACCAGCGTAACTATAAATGAATAGAAGACTTGCTGTTTCTAGCGCGTTGAGATCGTTTACGCATGTTATTGTAATATAATGAAGGAGTTTCTGTGGCAATGCCTGTGCAAAGTTGAACCATTGACAAATCACGAATGCAATAATTGAATCAAATTCCGTAACGTTTACAAATTAGAGGAACGGGTAGGAAGCTACCTGCGAGTTTGAGGATGTTTGATTGCTATGGGAACTTATATTTATTTCTGTGTGCGTGCATGAGAGAGAGAGATAGAGAGAAAGCTTGTGTGCGCGTATGGAAGGAACAAAATAGGTTCGTCATATTAGAGTTGGGCTGAAACAGTCTAACAGGGGCTGTTGTATGATCAAGAAAAGGAAATTAATTGTGTGTCAATTGCAGCTATATCCCTGTACTTTAATTCAGTTGTCTGCTTCTTGCTTTTCCAGGTCTAGTTACATACAACATGAGTTCGTTGGACGTTGCCAGAGCTGAGCTTGCACTTGCTGTTCTGTATCTAAACAAAGCTGAAGCCAGGGATAAGATATGCAGGGCAATTCAATATGGCTCCAAGTTCTTGAGTAATGGAGAGCCCGGTACAGCACAGAATGTCGACAAATCAACCAGCTTGGCTCGAAAAGTCTTTCGTCTGTTCAAGGTAAACTTTTTAACCGTTTCCAGTGAGGAGTGTGGGGTAATTTTTTACAAGATGCTGCGGTAGCCTTTCTTAGGGCACATGTGTTCAGTGACTTCAGTCTAATGAATATGGTATCCGGAACTGCTTTAACATCAGAACAATTCCATTTCTTTTTCTCATGACCAGGTTTCTGTATCTCATAATGTTTCAGTTTATCAATGATCTCCATGGCCTCATTAGCCCACCTGCTCCAGGAACTCCACTTCCTCTGATTTTGTTGGGAAAGGTAATATCTAATTAATTCGTATATCTTTATCTGATCCTTGCTGGTGTGTTACCCTCTGAGTCGATTTCTCCTGCAGTCCAAAAATGCTCTCCTGTCCACTTTCTTGTTTCTGGATCAAATTGTGTGGCTGGGCAGGACAGGCGTATACAAGGTATATTTTTAAACATCTTTAGTTGTTCATTGAAGGTCGGGCAGGAATTTGTATGCTGAGCAGAAGTTTTTCTGATGCAGAACAAAGAACGTACAGAACTGATCGGAAGGATATCTCTTTTCTGTTGGTTGGGCTCTTCTGTTTGCACCACACTGGTTGAGGTATCCATGCTGATCTCTTTCCATCCTTTTTAGCAGCAATGTGTTAAACTGAAGATTTATTTTAACTTCCTTGTTGCTTAAGACTGGTGAAATCGGAAGGCTTTCTGTATCCATAAAAAAGTTAGAGAAGGAACTGAAAAACACGGACAAACATAAGGTTTGCATCTCTAGAGTCTGGAGTACTAAATATATCTGCAAATTTTCAACCTCGAGCTCTAGTTAATGATCTTGTCCTGCCACTCTGTTGTTATTTTATTATGCCAGAACGAGCAGTATCAAAGCAAGGTTAAAAAATCGAATGAGAGATCTCTAGCCCTTGTTAAAACCATCCTGGATATTGGAGTGGCTGTTGGTTTGCTACAACTGGCGCCTAAGAAGATCACCCCTCGTGTCACTGGAGCCCTCGGATTCGTGACCTCGCTCATATCCTGCTACCAGGTAACCTCAGTTTTTTCGCACCATGTTTATGAGCCTCATATTTACAGTGTGTACTTTATGATTAAATGGTTTGCTCTACCACAGCTGCTCCCGTCTCCGCCGAAGACGAAGACAAGCTGAAGCGATAGTAAACAAAACCAGGATGTCGTGAAACAATGAAGATATTCTGTAATCGGAATTTGCGCAATTTGCTGACAGGTTTAGTGCTGGCTTATTTTTCCCCTTATTTACCTCATTACTCAGCTGTCAATTGTTTATCCGCAAACATTTATACCAATAATATATACAGCTTCCTATTTAAGTTCTCATTCAACCAATTAAATGCTCTCTACCATAAATCTTGGTCGATTCCCATTTCACCGCATGGATGAACCGGAGCTTCAGACCGTACATTTTTGGCGGCGGCCGCAGCAGCGGCACATATTTATATTGATGCCTGGTTGTGTTGGCATCTGCTCATAGATACATGTATTAGATCTCGGCCTGTGAAACTATATCATATAGGAGTCAGGACCTTTATATTTAGGGGTGAGTATTTGGTTTTCTGTTCGGTTTTTTGTCCAAATCGAACCGAATAATTGAATTTGTCCTAAAATAAAAATCGAATCGAACCGGATTAACTGAAAAACAGAATCCGAAAAATCGAAATTGGAACTATAAAAATTGATCCGAACCAAAAAAATTGAAATTTTCATAGAAATATTCAGAAAACTAAATATATATTATATATATAATATAATATTAAATATAAATTCAATTTTTTGGTTTTTTTGGTGTATAGTATATTCAAACCAAATCGAATCGAAAAATTAAATTTGTCAATAATCCAAATCAAACCGTATTGAAATCTTAAAATAGCCGAACCAAATTTTAAATTTCGATTTGATTCGACTCAGATAGTCGGATTTCGGGTATTTACTCACCCGTACTTATATTCGTCATCATTTTAAGAAGGGCCATTTAACGAAAATATCTCAAATTATTGATAATTATAATAAACTATAATATGGTAAAAGTATCTTGTTTTGACCTAGTTGCAAAAGGATGACCAAATAAACTGCAAGCTACTTGTATTAGATTTTAGATAGTTCACCTATTATATTATAATTATAATTTGGAGTGTTTTTATTAGTTTTCAGATAGTCTATGTGATGATCAATAACTTAGGATTTTTTGCTTTATATTTTAAACCTAGTTTTGTCACCATAAACCAAAAAGAAATGACGATATTCTCGAACCACAACATTCTCCCTCATTTTTAATCATTAGAAATATTATTTTTTATTTGGAACATAGTTTCTATTCATAAAAGACGATTACTTTTAACACAATAATTTTTATGTACAAGAACATTAACTTTTTATTGAAGTTCGTAATACGTGAAAGCTCATATAAGTGTTTGTCATATTTTAAACCCCATTCATACTCTATATTTATAAAAAAAATCCAACATTCAATCACTTAATACAATACACAGAAAACTAATTCCCTTCACTCCACACCATACTTATTTGAAATTGAGAAATAATTTTCAAAGAAAAGCAAGTTATAATTTTTTGAGAGTGAAAGACAAAAATAGCCATTATTAATTAACAAAAGTACAATCTAGCCACTAATATAAAAATAAATAAAAAGCATTCGTACTTACTATTTTGCCCTTTAGTCACTTTATTTGATTTATTCACAACTAAGAAGACTATAATATGTGAATTACAGCCAAAATCTTATACTTCGCAACTGAGGTGTTTTCTTAGATGTGAATTATAAAACAAAAGAGAAACTGGCTCTTACACAATAAAAGACAATAATGCTCTGTGGTAAACTCTTTCCCATCCAAGGAGGAAGAAGATTTTTTTAATTCCCGAAAGGATCGAGACAGATTTTTAGATTTTTTACATTTGGTCACTAATACAACTAAGAGTGTTCGAAATTGTGAATTTACAACAAAAAATAAATAATTCACAACTATTTGAGATTGTGAACTATGGCCATAAATAAATTATTCACAATTGAGTGTATTCTTAATTGTGACTTGTGAATTATAAAGCAAAATCACTATTTCACAATCACATAAACTGGTTGTGAATGACGATAAAATAACAGTAGTTATGGCTAAAGGGTTATTGTAATTCTTAAAAAAATTACTTTTTTAAAATTTTTCAGTGGATATTTTTCACTTTTATTATATGATAATTGATACTTTAGGTATATACTCATTATTTTATGACGAAAACTTGTGTAAATTCTCCTTCGTTATAAGCTCTAAAAAAAGATATTGTTCATATGCTTAAAATTACTTTATTAAAAATTATTATTTCGATGGTTTAAAATTACTTTGTTAAAAGTAACTATTGTCATAAATAAAAATTATTATTCTTATGTATAAAAATTATTTTTTATATAAATAAAAGACACAATATGTTTCAAATAATAAGTGACACTACTTATAATTAAAAGTGATTGTTATAAAAGTAATAGTTGTTCTTAATAAAAGTTATCATTTTAATATATAAAAATTACTATTAAAAAAAATTGACCTGAGTCACGCCCCTTTTTTAATAGTAATGTCGAACGAAGAAACCCCCGTTCAAAAGATTGGTCGAACGCTAATTTTATTTATTTATATTGTTCTTTAATTTTTATTTTTCAAAAGATAGGGTTCTAACGTAATTTCAGTAGCAGAAATTTTGTCATAATTGAGGAGAGGACATATTAGAAGCCACTCAATATACATGCTCATTGATAAAAATATCAAATGCAGATAAAGCTTAATAATCATCTACAAAGTTGTGTTCTAGAGCATTCAAAAAAAGAAAAAAAGAAGAGCAGTTTAGCAAAAGCAGAATTAGAGAACAAGATCGGCATCCATAACATCCTCGTCGTCTTCTTCCAAACCCAAGGCATTGTTAGGCCCTTGTTGTATCCCGCGCAACAAATCCTCCAGCAGACCTATTCGATCCCACAGCATCTTCTCTTCAAGGTGGCGTAGATGAGGGATCTCATCCCGCGACGAGTTTTGCAGCACGCAGTTGAGATTCTGGGGGTAATACTTGAGCAAAAGCTCCCCATTTGGCTCCACAATCTCCATGACCAGTGCAGGGAATAGAGGACGCCCCAGAACCCGAACGTAGCACACACTGCACCATGCAATCATTAGAGACGCACACCATATTGCATCAAAATCATATTCTTGCTGTCTTCACAAATGTTGCCTTCCAGAAATTGTCTATAGAAAGATCCATATGGTAAATGTAAGTACGAGTGACTGACCATATATAGAACAATCCATCGATTTCCTGCCTCTGGACCATACCCAACAGTTCAATCTGCAAATATCCACCAAGACAGAGGACCGGCTCTGGTAGCTTGAACGGCTGCAAGCAATTCTCCTGTTTAAATAAAAAGCCGTTTTCGACTATGAGCACTCCAACATGATTATCCTTTCTTGTCATGGAAACACAGCACTTGGTACTGATAGAACTTTACTAGCCAATAAATTAAACAAAAGGATGTTGAAACAGGATTGGTATTTACAATCTCAGCGCGCTGGCAACAGTATTGAGGACGCATATTAGTGAAACCAAGCACAGAAAACAAATTCCATTTCCACTTAAAGCACCTATTTCTTCATTTTTTCTCCAGTTACTTCTAATGCGAACTGTCTTCAAGTTGAACTACCAAGGTTGATATCATACCCAACAGATTCATTACAGGAAACAGGCACACTTTTTCCTTCTAAAATCATGAAAAGGACAAGAATATTTGAGTTACTTAAATTTTGATTTAAAGAAAAAAGAGGATAACCTGCGTCATGGGAAATTGTGGAGAAGTGTAAGTCCATACAAACTTGTCATCTGCAGGTTTCTGCAAAGGTAAATGTTGGAGGTCATCTCCTATCTCTCTTGGGGATTTCAGATGGCCCATTCTGAATCTTACAAATTTGGCAGAGTAAATGGGTTTGCCCGTCTGGAAAAAAGCTGAACAGACAATGCATCACAAGAAAATTGTCAGAAACTCTAAAGATAGAGTTGAAATCAAACTTTGGAGTGTCAAGAGAAGGGAAATAATGAAATAAAGTCGAGCAAACACCTTCAAATGGGTGAATATCAATTTCAGTTATAACCCAAATTCCTGCACTTAGTTTATAAACTAACATCTCAGGCACGTCAGGATTACTTTGTCCTTTACTTGACCAGTACGAAGCTCTCCGAATGAATCTGTTCCTTGGATTCAAAGTATTAACAACACTTTCGTCTGGATAATTGTCGGTGCTAGATGCACTTACTGCATTTGCTATGCAATCCTTTGGCGAAACCTTCGATTTCAGGATGGCCTGAAGTAGAGATGCATAAGCCTTGTGATCTCTCTCGAGGACCACCCATTCGACAGCACTACTGGCGTCGACCGCAACTGAATTCGTTTTCCCTTCAGTTGCATTCACTACAACAACGATACCAGAGAGCTGCGGGAAAGTTTTTAAGCACAGCTGTTTTGCAAGCCCATTTGCAATCACTGGAAAAGGAAATAACACGATGCATTATTTCCTCATAAAGCTCTTTTCTTTCTTTGTTCTCATTATGTCCACCACTATGGAATTCGAAAAAGTATCAAATAACATCTCAAAGGAATTAGTTGATTATAAAAGGTCAAGGAAATTGATTTGACCGGAAAGAATCACACCAATTCCAGGATTCAACGTTATTTCCGTTGGTGAATTGGAAAGTCCACACGTTAAGGAGAATGCTTTTTAAAACTTCTTTTATTGTTTTGGGAAAAAACACAAATTCTTATGAAATAATAGAAAAAATCTTTTTAACTGACGATAAAGACTTAAAGTAACTCTTGACTCTATTAGCCTACTGGTTATATGTGGAGCTAGTGAGGCCGTTAGGGTTAGCAATCAGTGAAAATTTGATCAGTTAGTAAGAAAATCTAGGAAATATAAATAACAGCGGATGGGCTCCCTTCCTTGCACCATCAAAAATCCTAATTCTGAGCAAAAAAATGCCTAGTAACACTACAAGATACAAATTCAGGAGGACGGCGCTAAACTACAGAAAGAGAAAAGCAAATGACACTTTAATCACGTTGTTTCATAAATATATTGAGAAGAGGAAACATTACCACCAATTTAGATTTGTCCTAGTCAAAAGTTTTACTTCATGAATGTAAGGTAATGAGAAGTAACTGCATAGGCACAGTGGGACAAAAGGATAACCATCATTGTAAAAGTTATCCATGCTATACTGAGATGACCCGGTAGACAAATACTATTTGGAAGGAAAGATTGATCTTTGCTTCTTATATAAAGAATGGCGAGGGGGGGTGCTGGAGCTTAGCTTCACGGTATATTTAGTAATCAAACATGCTTGGGATTTTATCAATTTTTCATCCTTGATTCCTTTCCAGTTAGTAGAACATTCTAAAATTTACTAGGTGGCTAGGCCTTTTGGCCAATTGGATAATGTTGATTGGCGACCAATGAAAGCACCAACAATTAACATTGCAGAAATGATGATTGAGCTAAAGAAATGTAGCTAACATCACATTTCTTCTAGCTTAAAGGACACAACAAAGAATTTATTGCTATCTTCTATATCAGCTCTGCAGTTGATGAAACTACCGTGTAAGTACTTGGGAAGATGTTATCCACATGTCATACAGGATCTTATATTAGTATGATAGAGCACATGAAAACAAAACCAAGTTGTTGAGCAGCACAAAAGAATAATAACAGTAACAACAATATAATAGAAGACCACCAATTCCTTACCACTACAAACACTAATAAATATGAAGGCACATGCATAGATAGTCTAAAGTCTAATCCACGTCACAGAACGGAAACAAAGAGAGTAAACAGCAATTGGGTCACTGGTATCCTACTAATTGAAAAAAACTGATGGTAATAATAGTAAGCGAAAGATGTGCCATCTTCAACATGCATATATGTGCATTAAATAATTCAAAACCATTTGACACCTAATTTCAATACCACATGTAGTAGTTAGTATTAACTATGATTCTGCAAATATGATATAAGGTTAGAGAGTGACTTCTCTATCTCACTAGTTTTAAGTTGCATGAAGTGAGCACATAAAGTGCAAATATCAATTGCTAGACAAAAAAGAATGTCGACTTGTTTCACTAACCAAATCGCCGCCAATGACGCGAGACAGCAGAGACACGAGCTAGATCAGCCGGGTCATCTAAGAAACTCATAATATAAAGGGAAACATCTGTCTCAAGGCAGTCCAGAAAACTGATTGGAGTCTCGGTTTTTTGGTGATCCATGTATTCTAACGAGCTGCAGCTCATCAAAAGCTCAGGCTGCAACCACAGATAATTGTGAGAATTACATCTTCCAAATATATTGGAAAGAGGGATAGAGTCGATAAGCAATAACGTAGCCCTAAAAGACTAACACAAATATCATGCAAATCCGGCTGTAAATCAAATACTGCACTACCTATAATAACAGGGTAGTCGGAAGAGAAATGGCCCAAAAAATGAGAAAATCACTAAATTACTAAAAGAAATGCACAAACTCTTCATGTAACGACAGAGCAAAAAAGCAATAGTTTTTTGAAATAGAAGTTCTGGTGAAATAAAGTAAAAACTTCCTTCTTTTCCAACTTCGAGTTTCAAAATTTCTGCAATACAACCTAAAACGGAAAAAGAATTCAGACTACCAAGAGGAAAATCTCAGACATATAAACAGAAGGAGAAAAAAGATAGCGAATTCATCAAATTGTGCTAGCTAAACAAAAGATGAAACGAAAGGATAAACACCTACGCAACAACAAGCATCTAATCCTAAATGGAAGAATGTTTCCGACGGCAAAAACAAATCTCATCATCATCCAATCATTTGTAACGAATTATCTCTAACCCCTTATCCCTCGCACCTAAAACAGACAAGCAAATTAACATCCCAAAATACAGATAAATTGGCCATTAATCAAGAGCACGAAAAGAATAATACCTTGACAAAAGAGAAGCCATCAAAATATACAATTATTGCGCGCGTATATTTTGTATGTATAGACGCGCGCACACACACACACAGAGGATTGGATGAGATTAGACTGGAGTTTTCTGGCCTATGATGAAATTCCCTTTTAGGACTCAACCTAGCAAAATTAGCCCCTTTAATTAATTTTACAATTATGTTTGCTATAAAATAAAGAGAAAGTATTATTGTAAAGCATTTTATTAATAATATCATACTATATCTTTTTCTTGTGGGAATATAATACTATCTTATAAAAAAAGTTTGTAGACGAAAAGGGAAACCCAGAACAGTTTGTCCACAAGAAAAAATAATATATATATATATATATATATATACATAATTGTACTCAAATAAGAACTCATATTTTTTAGTAAAATTAAGAACGCATCTCAATCGTTTATTTGTAGTATCAGATGGTAGCAAATCGTGACACATGACGTACACTTTAATATTATTTTAATAGGCGAAGGTTATAAGAGTAATTTTATGAAAAATCGGTTATAGTTAAAACGATTTTTATGGAAAAGATTTTATAGATTTCGATTTTATGGAAAAAATCGGAATACGCATAATGATATGTTTGATGATTAATAATGATATATTCGTCTATGAATAATGATATTTTCTTATCTCGATAATGATATTATGTTTTATTCTGATAATGATTCCGATTTTATGGAAAAGATTTTATCGATTATGAATTTCGATTTTTGTGGAAAATGGTGAATTATGGGTGAATGATATGTTTGATGATGAATAATGATGTATTCGTCTATGAATAATGATATTTTATTATGCCGATAATGATATTACGTTTTTTCTTATAATGATTCTGATTTTTATGGAAAAATCATGAGATGTATAATGGTATGTTTGATGATGAATACTGTTGTATTCATCTACAAATAACATTATTTTCTTCTACTGATAATGATATTACTTTTTATTTTGATAATTATTTCGATTTTTATGGAAAAGATTTGATTGATTATGAATACCGATTTTTATGGAAAAATCGTGAGTTATGGGTGAATGATATGGTTAATGATGAACAATGATGCATTCGTCTACGAATAATGATATTCTCTTCTGCCTGTAATGATATAATTCTACATATATAATGATATCTATATTACAGAATTTTCCCTGAATCGTGGGGTTTAAGGAAATCCCATGATTTTCGGATTTTCCTAAAATCGTGGGATTGTGAGATTTTTTTATACAATTATGCCCTGTAATGATATGTGGCTTCTTCTATAATGTTGTTACGTATAGTGTAATCCGGACCGTCCGTGTCTATAATCCAACTCTGTAGATTAGTTCTTACTTAAGTTATAAAGATGTGTTCTTAGGGATGCATATATATATATATATATATATATATGTGTGTGTGTGTGTGTGTGTGTGTGTGTGTGTGTAATCAAATCAGAACCATTTTTTATTGCAGAACATAGACTGAATGAAAATCTTTGATTTCAAAGATCTAAAGGATGAAATAATGACACGTGACATTTATATTTATTTAATTTTTAATCGAAAGGGTATTTATGTCTACTCAAAATTCGGCCTATTATATTACCCCTATTTTTATGGGATGTGATATTATAATTAAT